>OX578141.1:79289148-79334148 GCA_951213105.1 Amaurobius ferox
CTTTTATATAGTGCCTTATTTCTTGATCTGATTAAACACCTCAGGTGTTAAATCATATCAAGAAGTGAAGCACTATATAATGGTTCTGAATGACTGGGAATTTGTGTAGAAAACAACTGAAATGTAGATGTACTCAGTGGGACGACTTACGAATGAACGGAATTGGTGTTTAATCAGATCAATAAGGCACTATATAAAGGTTCTAAAGGATTGGGATTCGGCAATGAAAACAAGTGGATTGTGGTAAATTTACACAGTGGGACGACTTACGGAAATGGATTGTATGGTAATGTTGTGTTTTGAAGATGTTTTGTAATGTATATAGTGTGGCTGAGTGTTTTTAATTGAGGGAGTTCAAGTACCGGGGATAGAGAATTCTAATGATATATATGGTTTGTTTTTTTCCATTTGTTGAATGTTGATTATACTATTTACATATTAGTGGCAGTTTATATGCTAGACCAAGAAAGTACTGGCCGCCGGGAATGTTTCTGCGGATTAAAAGCATGTCGTAACTGGGTATAGGGGTCACAACCCCTCTTTAAATTATGTACTTTTCTTGTTTTGATTCTTTGTTCCATTTGGTTATATATTTTATATATTTCACAATCTTAGAAAGTGCAACATAGCGCCTCTCTTTATTATATTGCAAGTATTTTAATTCTGTATTTTATTTAAGTTTCCATCTTAAGACATTATATATATATATATATATATATATAAACTTTAAAACTTTTAAACTAATGTTTGGAATAATATTACCAATAAGGCAATGTATACCAGTTAAACAATAAAAGAGTATGCGCAAAGCAACAATAACAATTTTATGCACTATATAAAATACAGTGAGAGAATGAACAGCACCAAAAGGTGGTTGTGGGGGGGTTGTGACCCCCACTCCCCAGTTAAAAGCATGCTTTGAGTGCCGCGGCAAACACTCCCGGAAAAGCGGCACCGTTCATAGAAAGTCCTTGCGACTAAAGGAATTGCTGAAAATAAAGACACTGAAATTAAACAAAATCCAAAAGAAATACCTTAGTGAAACCAATCGAATCCACCTCACGCCAACACCACCAATACCACCAATAAATCCATCTAACTCAACACACAAACGCTCTACCCCATTCCCTTCATCACCAGAATAGCTCCGAGAACTGAGGAATCTCCGATTATATACTGTATACCGTTGCCACAGATTCAACTAAAAATTCGTTATTCTTAATTTGCACTCTTGTATATCGATATTGTAAAAATCCGATGCGATGCCATGAAGAAAACCCCTAGGATATCTAACCCTACGGGCTTCCCCAAAATATCTTTTCAAACACGAGTATTGGTCTTCTGTCTTTGTGTTCAATCTTCTACTTCTGATCAGATAATTCCTAATGACGTTTCGAAACACTCGCTTATTGAGATTATATGTCCTAGGAACAAGATAATTAATTTCAAATTTAAAATCGTTGCGTTTATCATAGATACGAAAAAATGTTTTATGATGTTTTCCGTCTCGTTTATTGTTAACAATACTAAGATCCAAAAAATTAATGATTTCGTCATCTTTTTTGGTGTTTTCGATTGGATTTAAACCATTTGGATAAAAACTAAACTCCACCGCGTAATCATCTTCCTCGCAAGCAGTCAACACATCGTCAACGTATCTTATGAATATAATTTAATTTTAGATGTGTGTTCCAGATTCATAGCTATTCAAATAGATATCTGCCAATATGAATGAGCAACTACCCCCCATAGGTATACCAAATTGTTGTTTATAAAAATCCATGCCATTAAACAAAACGGTTTCGAAAAGAACAATTTGTACCAAGTTTTGATATTTATTGTAATTCAGGAAAGTCTGTACATCATATTTTTCAAATGTTATCATTAAAATATCGAAAAGGTCATTTATGTTTATATTGTTAAAATGATCTGAAAAATCGTAACTTTATAGTGAATCTGTGGCAACGGTATACAGTATATAATCGGAGATTCCTCAGTTCTCGGAGTTATTCTGGTGATGAAGGGAATGGGGTAAAGCATTTGTGTGTTGAGTTAGATAGATTTATTGGTGGTATTGGTGGTGTTGGCGTGAGGTGGATTCGATTGGTTTCACATAAGTATTTCTTTTGGATTTTGTTTAATTTCAGTGTCTTTATTTTCGGCAATTCTTTTAGTCGCAAGGACTTTCTATGAACGGTGCCGGTTTTCCGGGAGTGTTTGCCGCGGCACTCAAAGCATGCTTTTAACCGGGGAGTGGGGGTCACAACCCCCCCACAACCACTTTTTGGTACTGTTCATTCTTTTATTGTATTTTATATATATATATATATATATATATATATATATATATATATATATATATATATATATATATATATATATATATATATATATATATATATATATATATATATATATATATATATATATATATATATATATATTTAGTGATAATTTTGAGGATGGTTACGTAAGTATTTTTATTTTACTGAAAAATGCTTGAGGTAAACTAATTTATAAAGGCTAATAATAAGTTTGAAAGTTGCCGCGAAGCCCGATGAAACATGCTTCTCTAATAAAAATTATAAATCACACTTTTTCGCAGATAGAAACACAATCAAGTTTCTGTAACACTTATAAATATCCAAAAACTAGTCTTACACTTTCAAATTACAAGTTTATTATTTTTTTTTAATTCTAAATATTATTTATTATTTTATATTTAAATTTAAGTGTCTAAGAGTTCATAAGTAAACTAGAGTTTAGCGAAATGATATATATATATATATATATATAAAAGTTTCAAAAAGTACAATACGTGGAAAGAAGCCAACAGGGATATACGAATAGGCCTAGGGGGTTTGTGACCCCTAGTTCCCGGTTATAAGTCGACTTTTTACTCCAATGGAAACGCTCCCGGAGCCGGTATATGCCTGTAGCCATATTTCCAGGAAGCATCAGAACAAAAAACGCACCCTGCACGAAGAAACGCGGACAATGTGGAACCAACCAAGAAACGGTTTGCAACCGACATCGAATAAGTTGAAAAGCACAAGAGCAACATTGGAATGAAAGCAAAACGCGCCACACGCCATGTCTATCCAGTCGAAATAGAAAAATGAAGATGCGCACGCAGTCGGTAAAGGCGTTGCCAGCTTAAATTATATATCGAAGGTGTTGCCAAAATCGGTTCGAAAAGCATTCTCTTCCTTCTTATACAATGCATTATAATAATGTTTGATGAATCCTAATGGATAATTCTGTCTCAAAGCTTTCCCGATGAAGATTGCGTTGCTCTGTACTCTATCTCTTTTATGAGAATGTATACGTGCGTTGCGTAAGAAATGATTTACCATGACGTTACGAAAAACTGCATGACTCAGATTGGATTTCCAATTTATGATGTAATTGATTTCCATGTCAAAGTGCTTACGTTTGTCGTATAGTCGTGTGTCCATGAAATCTGGAACTTATCGAGACCAACGAGGATCAAGAGAATGAGATTAATTATCTTGATATTAATATCAAATTCAAGGACAACGAACCCACGTACACACGACTATACGACAAACGTAAGCACTTTGACATGGAAATCAATTACATCATGAATTGGAAATCCAATCTGAGTCATGCAGTTTTTCGTAACGTCATGGTAAATCATTTCTTACGCAACGCACGTATACATTCTCATAAAAGAGATAGAGTACAGAGCAACGCAATCTTCATCGGGGAAGCTTTGAGACAGAATTATCCATTGGGATTCATCAAACATTATTATAATGCATTGTATAAGAAGGAAGAGAATGCTTTTCGAACCGATTTTGGCAACACCTTCGATATATAATTTAAGCTGGCAACGCCTTTACCGACTGCGTGCGCATCTTCATTTTTCTATTTCGACTGGATAGATAGACATGGCGTGTGGCGCGTTTTGCTTTCATTCCAATGTTGCTCTTGTGCTTTTCAACGTATTCGATGTCGGTTGCAAACCGCTTTTTGGTTGGTTCCACATTGTCCGCGTTTCTTCGTGCAGGGTGCGTTTTTTGTTCTGATGCTTCCTGGAAATATGGCCACAGGCTCCGGGAGCGTTTCCATTGGAGTAAAAAGTCGACTTGTAACCGGGAACTAGGGGTCACAATCCCCCTAAGCCTATTCGTATATCCCTGTTGGCTTCTTTCCACATATTGTACTTTTTGAAACTTTTATGTATATTTGACACTTATGAGCTGCATCGCGCCTTATTGTCATATTATTACCTGCTTTATTTGTCAATCTTGTCATCGTGGTTACTGCCTTTTGGCTTATATATATATATAAAATTGTAAATCCAATGTTAGAATGTAAGTAGTAACTCATAATACACTATCCCAAAATTTTCTACAAAATACAAAGAAATATAAGAAATTCAACCATAAAGAAGAAATTATAAAGCGTAGTGCAGGTCATAAAGACAAAGACAATCAACAAATTTCAAAGGTGAGGAATGAAAATAGGAAAACAAAAAAATCAAGCAAAAAAGCTTGCACGTGGAAGAGCTTTAGGCTTAAGTTACGTTCATTTCGAAAAAATTCTCTTCAAGTCCATATATCCCTTCGAAATGAACACAAAAATACTTGTTTCTGAAACACAAGATAGACTTTATCTATAAACTTGTGTTATATGGACGACAAGCATATAGATTGGAAAAATAAAGGAAACATAAATACCTTAAAATACTCTACATTAGTACAACCATGACGAGCAAAATATGACTAGACCAATGTTGCCATATGCAGAAATGAAAAGATGTGATTTGCTGTTGCCAAAGAGAGTAATAAAAACCGTACTACGTAAAAGCAATAAAATGAGATATTCTACAGTTAAAGCTGCAAGATAAAAAAGCTGAAAATATAATAAATTCAAGAGAATGTAGAAGTGCGGCTAAAATAAGATAGTAAGGAGAGATTATGAGAATTTAGGCTAATCGAAACTTATTAACTGTACCATTTACTACATATGCTGGATATTTATAAAATTTACTGGTAATTTTGAGGTTATTAATGTGCATAGCATGAAATTTTTTATCTGATAATCTATAAATTCTAAAAAGTTGATTAAGTATAATATTTCTAAACAATTGAATCTAGGTTCAGGAATTAAAAGGTAATAATTTATTAATATTAAATTTAAAAAAATACTTTTTATCAAATAAATTAGTAACTATCCTATTAGTAGGTTCTATAATTAGATTTAAATCCAAATAATAAATATTATTACTAATAGTAGTTTCATTAGGTATTAATTCCAAATTATCCGGATAGAAATCTATATCTATGACAAAGTTATCAGTAAATACAAGACAAATCAGATCATCTACATATCTGTAAATTTTATAATCTGTTGAAGTAAAGAATTTTTCATATTGATATAGGTATAAATTAGCTAACACACTGTTACTACAGCCACCTTGTGGAACACCTGAGACTTGTAAGTATAATTTATTACCTTGAAAGATATAATTACTGAAAAAAACAAAATGGAGAAGCTTAGGAAAATTGGTAAATTTAGTAAGATGAGATAGATTAGTAATATAAGCATTATATAGAGCTAAAATGGCATCATATAGATCAGTGATTTTAATATTATTAAATAGATCTTTAAAATCAAAAGTTTGAAATCCTATTATTTTACCAAGTGTTTTTAATTTATTTTTTAATTCTTTACTGTTATTTAGAATAATATAGTTATCACTAGAATCTCGTAAATTAATATTTAGTACATTTAAATAATTTAGTAATAATTTACTAGCAGTAGTAGAGTATGAATTATGACAACTAGTTACAGTTCTAAATTTAACAGGATTTTTATGAAATTTAGGTATAAGCACAATATATGGAAATTTCAAAAATTTATTATTTATATCTAAAGCACTATACGTATTGATAATTTTCAATTTGATACTATTAACAGAGTGTGAATCAATTTTAAATAGAATATTATTTTTTAAATAATCTAACAGATATTGAATATAGAATTTTTTACAAATAATAGCATAATTGTTAGAGGCTTTATCAACATAAGTAATAACAAAAGATCTATGTAAATCATTTACAGAGTGTTTTATATTACCCATATTATATATAGATCTAGATAAATTAATACTACAAATGGCATTTTTAATAGATCTTAAAATAGTAAATTTCCACATATTAAATGCCTCTAAAGGCTGAGCATATTTAGAAGCTAATCCATAAATAAATTTATCAAGGTCCAGATTGATTGACTTTAAGACATGTTTAGAATTATTACATGAAGGTAACCTGAATTCAGTACCAAATGACATTATAGATCTTCTATAGTATTCCAAATGATATTATAGTTCTAAAGATTTATCTTTAGAACTATAATGTGAACTAATAATGTCATTTGATGGCTAAATCTCCAGTAACAATATGCCCCAAGTGTGGATTTATAAAATTAGCATAATTATCTACACTACAAATACATTCACCATCTACATTTGTTGAGGAATCTTTGTCGACTGAGAGAGATCTTGAAATTGCATTGTAATTAAAAATGGTTTTTCCAATAGGCTTGTTATATTTAAAAGTTTTAGTAACATTCAAATCCTTTACAGGCAATAAATGATGAAAATGATTAAATAAATTCTTAAAGTTTATAAAATTATAAATAGGATGCTTAAAAGATATTACACAATAAGATATATATATATATATATATATATATATATATATATATATATATATACATGCATATATATATATATATAAAATACCATAGCAAACTTTAAAATTATGGAAACTTTGCAATAATGCAAATGTAAATATTGCTTAAATAGGAATGACAAAACAAAATTCATTTAATTTACTGCGCAAATGCAGCTAATAAATATAACGATTTCAATAAGAAAAAAGGGTTGAAGATCCAATGAAAGAAAAGTGAGAAGCTGTAACACGAAAATTCAACTATCTAACAGTCTTACGAAATAAAATTATAAATCAAAAATCTTCAAGCAAATGGAAAAAAAAAATTATTTTTTTTGACCGAGCAAAATGCTCGGTCTGGATCGATTAAACAAATAAACAACCTTATTGTGTCAAACGAATGTCTTTAGCAGTTTTAATGCTTATTTCTCTTCATTAGACTGGCGGTTCCCAACCTTTTCTTCTGTATTCCTCCCCCATCGGGGCTATCTTGCAATGGTGCACCCCTCATCATATGTACAGTGTTCATTGCTCTATAATTAGTATATTTATTTATTACAACTTAAATGATGCTGGTAAGGCTTTATTGAAAACCTTAAGCAAAAATGCAATTGCACTACTAAAAATATGATGTGGGCAACACATGACTTTCCTTATCTAACGCAATAAATTTACTACTTTTGCAGTTAAAAAAATTTTATTCTTATAGTAGATACTTATATTCTTTCAAAGATATTGAATTTTCTTGAATTAGTCGTCATTTTCATTGATTTAGCGTCATTTTTATCCATTTGGCGAGATTTTCGTTAATTTGACAACATTTAAAAATGCCGCCAAGTTGGCGATATTCCGCTAAATTCGCCGCCAAAATCTCGCCAAGCGTTATGGATAGAAAAATAAGTTATTCTTACAGCGGATAAATGACTATTGGCGTTCAAATACAAAAGTGTTACTCAAAGTATCTTTTCTCGTGAATGGAACGAGTTAGATCCACAAGAATGATGTCACCAAGTTTATCGTATGATATTACATATGAAAAGTGAACATGTTTCTTAACAGTTAATATATATATTTTTTAATTTATGGGATTTTTTGATAAATTTATTTGAAAAATGTGCAATATCTCGAGTACGGTTCATGCTAGCGTTCTAAAGCTTGTATCAATCGTTCTCTAAGGAAACATTACATAAGAAATGTCTATTTACGTAACTTTATTAAAGGTTTTTATTTTTTGATGATTTTTTCAAAATTTCACTGAAAAATTGGGGGGGGGGGGTTCTGAACATTCGATTGTATTTTAAAACAAAAGGCTTCCAGTATTCATGGATTGTGATTTTTGTACCAAATTTCATTCGAATCGCTCCATTCGTTCGTGAGATATCGTCTCCACAGACTCACTGACACACACACACACACACACACACACATACGTTCACACACACACACAGAGACAGACATCACTTCAAAAATGTTCGATTCGTGATCAGGGATGCTTGAAACGTGCTATCCCGTCGAAAACTCGAATTCGAATTTTCGACTCTGTCATAATACATTCCTTATACATTATGTATACTATAAGGAACGTAATATGACTGGTTCATTCAGAATGCTCTCAACGGGAAAATCCATCAAAATTTGAGATTCACATTTTTCGGTCATCAAAGTACTTTCATTATGTATGTAGGGAAAGAAATATATCGGTTCCCTATTTCCATAACTTCACTTTACAATAACCGCCTTCGAAGAAAACAGCATCATAACAATGTAATCTCTAAAACTAAAATTTTATTTGAAGGAGTAAATCTAGTCTCCTTTTGTAAATTTATTGTTAGCACCTAAAAACAGACTTAAATTATGTGTAAACTTCCAAACGTTTATAAATGTGTATCGTACCACCCTAACTTGTTAATTATAATTATATTCTTTTCCTATATTAGAAAATGTACTTGGCGTTGCCCGGAATTTATTCAGGCATTCATTCATTCAATTTTTCAAAATTCTCTTTTACTTGTTTATTGATAGTACTAGTACTGTTCAACTCTGTTTCGAATGAGAATTCTTTGATCTTTCTTATGGTATTAAAGCGGAAAATCTGCGATACCATTTTCGATCACAAGGACATTGCTAAATACCTCGCAAAATGGCTCTTCAACATTTAATAACTCATAAAATAATTTGAATTAAAAACAATTTTCTATTTGGTGTTTTCTCTCGGGAGTCAAAGTACCGCTATACCAAATATCATGATCGTACGTCGCTTAGATTTTCAGCTACAGACGACACAGACAGACTGACATCTTTTATTATCATATACTTGAGTAGAGTACTTTAAAATCAACGACAACCAAACAAGTGGTTAAAAAGTCATTTATTAAAATATCCTTATTGTGGCGTACAAAATCACATAGCCACAGAGCTTTTGGACATTATCATGTCCTTCATCAGTGGCGAAATAAAAAAATCTGATGTGGGCAACACATGACTTTCCTTATATAATGTAATGGATTTACTACTTTTCAGTAAAAAAAATAGGTTTTTTCTTATAGTAGATACTAATATTCTGTCCAAGATATTGAATTTTCGACAATGAGTCGACATTTTCATTGATTTAGCGTCAATTTTATCCATTTGGCGAGATTTTCGTTAATTTGGCAACATTTCAAAAAGTCGCCAAGTTGGCGACATTCCGCCAAGTTCGTCGCCAAAATTTCGCCAAGCGTTATGGACGAAGAAATAAGTTGTTCTTACAGCAGATAAATGACTATTGGCGTTCAAATACAAAAGTATTACTCAAAGTATTTTTTTTCATGAATGGAACGAGCTAGATCCACGAGAGTAATGTCATCCAATTTATCGCATGGTATTACATATGAAAAGTGAACATGTTTCTCAATAGGAAATATTTTTTTTTTCATTTTATATGACTTTTTAATAATTTTTTTGAAAAATGTGCAATATCTCAAGAACGGTTCATGTTAGCGTTCTAAAATTTATGTCAATCGTTTTCTAATGAAAAATTACATAAGAAATGGCTATTTGCGTAACTTTATTAGTGGTTTCGATTTTTTGACGATTTTTTCAAAATTTTATTCGAAAATTTAGGGGGTTTCTGAACATTCGATTACGTATAAAAACAATAGGCTTCCAGTGTTTACGGATTGTGATTTTTGTACCAAATTTGGTTCAAATCGGTCCATTCGTTCGTCAGTTATCGTCTCCACAGACTCACTGACACACACACATACTTTCACACACACACACACACACACACACACACACACACACACACACACACACACACACACACACACACACATACACACACACAGACATCACTTCAAAAATGTTTGATTCGTGATCAGGGATGCTTGAAACGTGCTCTCCCGTCGAAAACTCGATTTCGAATTTTCGACCCCGTCACAATACTTTCCTTATACATTATGTATATAAGGAAAGTAATAAAGTGCGAACAAGTGCCTAAATATAGACCATACAAGCCAGGCAAAATTTACATATATGAAGTACATACAAAACTATATACATCAATTTATATATTTTTAATTTTTACTTTCCTTATATACATAATGTATAAGGAAATTATTGTGACGGGGTCAAAAATTCGAATTCGAGTTTTCGACGGGAGAACACGTTTCAAGCATCCCTGATCACGAATAAAACATTTTTGAAGTGATGTCTGTGTGTGTGTGTGTGTGTGTGAAAGTATGTGTGTGTGTATGTGTGTGTGTGTGTGTGTGTGTCAGTGGGTCTGTGGAGACGATAACTGACGAACGAATGGACCGATTCGAACCAAATTTGGTAAAAAAATCACAATCTGTAAACACTGGAAGTCTATTGTTTTTATACGCAATCGAATGTTCAGAACCCCCCTAAATTTTCGAATGAAATTTTGAAAAAATCGTCAAAAAATCAAAACCAATAATAAAGTTACGTAAATAGACATTCCTTATGTAATTTTTCATTAGAAAACGATTGACATAAATTTTAGAACGCTAACATGAACCGTTCTCGAGATATCGCACATTTTTCAAAAAAATTATCAAAAAGTCAAATAAAATAGAAAAAAAATATTTCCTATTGAGAAACATGTTCACTTTTCATATATAATATCATGCGATAAATTGGGTGACATCATTCTCGTGGATCTAGCTCGTTCCATTCATGAAAAAAGATACTTAATATAGATATAGAGTAATACTTTTGCATTTGAACGCCAATTTATCTGCTGTAAGAATAACTTATTTCTTCGTTCATAACGCTCGGCGAGATTTTGGCGACGAAATTGGCGGAATGTCGCCAACTTGGCGACTTTTTGAAATGTTGCCAAATTAACGAAAATCTCGCCAAATGGATAAAAGTGACGCTAAATCAATGAAAATGACGACTAATTGTGGAAAATTCAATATCTAATAAGTTATATAATATATAAATATATAATAATAGTTATATAATATATGTCGAAAATTCAATATCTAATAAGTTATATATATATATATATATATATATATATATATATATATATATATATATAACTTATTTCTTTGTCCATAACGCTTGGCGAGATTTTGGCGACAAAATTGGCGGAATGTCGCCAACTTGGCGACTTTTTGAAATGTTGCCAAATTAACGAAAATCTCGCCAAATGGATAAAAATGACGCTAAATCAATGAAAATGACGACTAATTGTCGAAAAGTCAATATCTTGGAAAGGATATTAGTATCTACTAGAAGAAAAACCTATTTATTTTACTGTAAAAGTAATAAATTCATTTCATTATGTAAGGAAAGTCATGTGTTGCCCACATCAGATTTTTTTAAAAGCAACGAGGTAAAATAAATAATCATAAAAATGCATATTACAATAAGAAATAGAGTTTAATAACCAACATGAATGTCGCCAAAAATTATTTTTGGCGACATTCATGCTGGTTATCAAACTCTATTTCTTATTGTAACATGCATTTTTATGATTATTTACATTCAATAGTAGTTGCTTTTCAATAAAAAAAAAATCAAAAATAGTGTCAATTTTAAAAGATTTACTCAACATAATTATATAATATCAAATTTATATGCATATAAATAAGTCTATTGAATATGAATAAATAGATAAACATTATTTACTTTAACAGAGCCTTTTAAATTTAAATTATATGGGTCATTTTCTGTAAACGGGAGTTTTACATGTCCCAGGTGTTTTAATAAAAGTTTGCAGAACTTGGGACTGCTTTTGGACACTGATCAGTTTTATTATATCACTGATCAGTTTTACTAATGGGTGACAAATATGTAGTTCATATTTGTCACCCATTAGCTAAAAAAACAATTTATATTTTTAATATTTAACAATTTAGTTTTTTTATAAAATATCATTTCCCTGTGTGTCCCTACAGCCAAATATTAAAATCACAACTTCATTTACAAGCCTTCATTTTCTAGTTTTCTTTTAATTTGATACTTTATATTAAATCAGACAATTTAAAATAAAAACAGTAATAAAAAATCCGCTATGCATTGGAGCAATATTTTAAATTAATTTTTTACATCTGTCCCCTAGTTTTTCTTTTGTTTTGTTTTTTCATTCACCTGTCTTTAAATTATAACACTTCATTCTGTTCAACACATTATAATTAAAGTATTATCCTTTTCTACTAAACTCCATATTCACCATTTCAAGAGTTCGACTATGCTCTAGCTATCATTCTGTGCAGGGAAATATTATAAAACTGAATAATTTCGGGTAAGTATTTTTATTCCTTGTCAATCACCTATCTTAAGTTATTTTTAGAATAAAAAGTAAATACATTTTTTTAACATATATGTGTGCCTAGTTAGTGTAGCAAACTAAATATCAAGTACAAACTAAAGCAAACAAAAGCAAACTATTAGCAAACTAAATATCACTTAAATGCAAATAAAACTCATACACTCAAGAAAGTTCTATGCCTTCGGATGAGTCGGACTGTCTGGGTCTTCTACACTCAAAGTAAAATCACATGATTTGTCATTCCCCTGTCTTCTTGGTAGACAAGGGAATGACATTAGAACAGGTGAATTACATTTAAACTATATTTTCTTTTTAGAAGATAAAACAAATAAGAAGTTAGTACTAAATATAAGATTGCAATTAAAGCAAAACAATTTTTTTTATTTTTCTAATGATATATATATATATATATATATATATATATACATATATGATCGCTGCTACTGTTTTGTTGTTGTTGTTGTTTAGTTTAAACCACCCATGTTAAAATATAATGCAGAAAGCAGATTCAAAAATAGAATATATATATATTACCTAGGTGAACTTGGTAAGCTTAGACACGGCCCCACTGGATTACGCAAAGCGACTTGCTTGCGTAATCGAGAGGGCCTGTGGCCTAGACAATAGAGTCCTACACATGAAGCTATGAAGCTGTCGAACCTTGAACCTCCTTCTAGCTTCATGGTCCTACAGTATTTCGCAAAATATTAATTAATAAGTGCTGCCATTTATTGGCAAAATCATAGAACTAATTACGGTAAAAGGTTGAAAGTTGCATTTTTTTTTATTTTTTAATATAAAAATAACTTTAGATAATTTTAAAAAAAAATTCATTTAGTAATGTTTTTTATTGCATAATACGGAAAATTAAAAAGTATCCAATTAAAAACTAATATGCTTTTGCTACGACAATACATTAGGCGTAATTAACGTAAACCTTTTTCATTTATTTGGTTAATTGGGATAAAATATTACATTTATATTTTGCGTTTTATAAGAAATATATTTTTCATTGCTGGAAAGTGAAGTATTCAACGTCCTATTACAGATATGCAGCTGTGGTGGCGCCATCTCTCATTCAATGTTCACAATAATCTTCTATTACTGAAGAATATAAACCTGCATGCATTTAGATCATATAATATTATCATACAGATAACTCCAGCAATGCATTAGTGATTAAAACTAAACGCTATCATAAATAAAAATATTTTTTACTGTCCCTACAAACCAGTCTACGTAAGGAATATTATGAGAGGGATCAATTCGACTCTGGAACTTTAATGGATTTACATCTGAGCCTGAGCATACCTGAATACGAATCCATTGTTTAAGTTGTGTCTCTGTGCATGTCTGTGGCCACAACATCTCTCGAACAAATCGAATGAAAATTGTTGTGAATATATCAATCAACAATCTTCAGGAAGTTACTTAAAGATGGAGTGGAGGAAGGCACCCAGTTTTAGGAACATATTTATTCCCGGAAATTAAAAAACAAATTGAAAAAGCATGATGTTAAAAATGAGGTCAAAATTATGCATTTTATATATGATTAGTGTTTAAAACTCTCAAAGTCAGAGAAAATGGTTATTAAAATCTTGAATTCTCTCTAATAAGTTTTATTTCGATTAGCATTAAACGGCGCTTAGCGTCGAAAAAATGCATTTTAATCAAACATTTTTCAGTTAGGGCCATTCACATAGTCGACACTATGGGTGTTCAAAGTTTCAATTTTCAAGGTCAACGGGAGGTTTCTAAAGGTTCTTGAAAGACTTAAAAGCAAAACATTTTTCTCCGTCCAGAAAATGTTCTTTAAAAATCCGGCTTCGTTAGGTTTTACCCAGTAGATGGTACTTTAAATGTGCAAAGACACAAAGGTCCGTAAATAGTTACGAATGTTCAAAATATGAATTGCTCGTATTCAGAATGCTCTAAACGTCCAAATTCACCAAAATTTGAGGTTCAAATTTTTGGGACTTCAAAATACTTTCACTATATATGTAGGGAAAGAAAAATATCGGTTCCCTGTTCCCTAACTTAACTTTTCAATAACCGTCTGTACAGAAAACGGCATCGTATGCAATCTTTAAAACTGGAATTTTGTTTGAAGGAGTAAATAAATCTAACCTCCTTTGGAAAAATTTATGTTTGCAGCTAAAGACAGACTTAAATTTAGTGTAAACTTTCAAAAGTTAATAGATGTGTGTCGTACTACACTAACTTGTTAATTATAATTATATTTTTTTCCTATACTAGAAAATGTACACGGAGTTGTCCAGAATTAATTCAGGGATTCACATGTTCGATCGTTAAAGACATCGCTAAAGATGGCGTAAAATGGCTTTTCAACATTTAATAACTCAAAAAATAATATGAATTTAAAACAAAAAAAAATCGATGAGGTGTTTGCTATGGGGAGCCAAGGTACCCCTGTACCAAATTTCATAATCGCATGTCGCTTAGATTTTCCGCTACATACGACATAGACAAACAAACAAACAAGCATCTTCTTTTAGTGTTATACATTTTGGTAGAGTAATTGTCTTTGGAACATGGTTCCAATTCAATGTTAGATGTACAATACAGCTAATGAAAAGCAGCTTCGAATTTTCGCATAAAACTAAGGCCTCTTCGGACCCACGTCTTCGTATTTTCTTTTTTTCGTATATGCAAAAACTATTTGTTATATGAACTTCGAATGCGTTTTTCTATAACAAATTTGCATTCTATAAATTCCAAATAAAAGCATGATATGTTCACATTTCAGTACATATTAGAGAGATTTAAAAGAATATTAAAAGGTGTAAGAGATATATTTGAAAAGAAAGTGACAACAGTATTTTCATACAGGGATATATATATTTTATGAACTTTCTAAGGATAACTGCGCCATATCTGCATTATGGTCAAGAAAAACCAGAAATTTAGAAAGAAAGTAGGAGCGTGAAGGAGCCCTGTATTCAAAACAGAAATATCTCCTTAAAGAAATCAAACCTTTTGCATATATCTGCTTTCTTTAAGGAAGCATTGAAAGTGTTATTCTCATAAGCAGCAGTTTTATTTTTGTGATAAAACTTTTAATTTATTTCCAAATGCATGATAACATCTACTATGAACAATTTGAAACTGCCACTGCAAAATACTCTCATATTTTGCGTCGTCGAATCAGCAGAGTTGTTATATATAGAATAAATTAAGATTTGGAGTAAGGCATAGCTGATTTGCCTGCCTCACAAGGCTACCAGTACAAATCTTTAGAAATTGTAGCCCCCTCCCCTGCAATTATTTATTACGGGCATGAGCGCCCACAAAACTTTTTCCACGCGGTTAGGAGGGAACAAACCATTTTATTGTACCAAGGTATTTAGAAAGACATCAGTGGGGCGTACTCAATGATAAGATGTACAGCATCGACTAGTGTGATGCTCACCTTTATGCCCTTGAAAGTCCAGGGATTGGGCTTGGACGTTCAAGACCCTCATGATCACAGGCCACCTCTCCATATTTGATTTTCACCTCATTGTGAATTTTTCTTATTTTCTGCTCCATCAAAAATATATTTTAATAGTCCGAGACCCCCTGCAGCCCGTCCCTTTTCATTCAACTAAGGCCGGATTCATACTGACGCGTTCGTCCGTTGCGTTGGCTATCCGTCAGAGGAGCAACGCAGAGCATTGATTCACACAAATCCGTCAACGCATGGAGTTCTCGAGCACAAGGGATTTTCCTCTTTTTCCACGCTGTATGAGGCGATAGTGGTGCAAATGGTGTGGGAGAGAAGAAATCTTTGTGCGGCTCAACTTAATTGGTTGGGATTTGTTTACTATTTGACAGCAGCTGTTCGATTGATTTTCATATTGTTCTATGATAATATATTCATATTGAGGTGTGGTCAATTAGCGCAGGCCCGATTTGTCCCGTGAGTCGGGTCGGGCTCAGTATTTAAAAAGTTGGGCTGGGCGTATTTAAATTTGAAAAAAATTTAAGTGAATTTTAATAGAATGCATGAGATTATTGTGTTGAATTTAGCTATACGTAAATATAAATGTTTGAAAAACTTTTATCTTAGTTCTTTGTACAAACACATTTGAATAAAAAGCATTTCGGCCGTGACTTAATGGTCCTCGGGCCGGGAACGTGTTCTAAATTTGTAAATTTCTTTGGACAAGGCCGGCATGTCCCCCCCAAATTATGCCCCCCTACAAACTTTATGGAGGGCTTCATATTTCAGTTCCTCTTGTGAATATTTCATGTCTTCTCCAGCTTAAAAAAATTACTGGAAGTATCGGGCTTCCCGTTCAAGTGGTGTCCGCTCCCCCGGGCCGGGTGAAGGATACAATCTCATATTTTCTGGGATATGGCCATATCCCAGTATATATGTAAATCTGTTTCTTCAAATTCTCTATTTAAGGATTTTTCAAATGAAATCCTATTTTGGTAAATTCTTGAATTGAGCTTATTTGTATTTACTGTATATTTTTGACCACAATTCTCGTTTAATATATTTATGAGATTATTTATTTATGGAAGTCTCTCTCCGCCAATAATGCAAAAATCTTAATTATTTAGTAATTTCGAAATACACCAATTTACCAACAATTGAGGATTGATATATTAGCATCTATTGCGTCTTCAGAATTAATATCTTTCAGTATAAATTTAAATAAACAGCCTTGGGTTTATATATATATAATTGTAAAAATAAAATCTTTTGAATTTCCATTCATTTTCTTATAAAAGAACTCAGATTTTTAATAGTATGTTGGCTATGAAAAATCACCTAGTTTATGAGATCTTTACCAGATATGTTACATATTTAGAAGTAAAGTTGAACAATACTTACCTTAAATATAAATGTTATTTTGCTTTCCAAATTTTATAATTTTGGGCTAACAGGCTTCATGAACCTTATGCACTACTCCGGGGTTTTAGTGCATATGTTAGTAGATTTACCATTTTGCAAATTTGGGGTGCTTCTTAATGACAATTTCGTGCCCATTCTGCTATGCATATTTTTTTTTACATTATATTTTGTGTCTTTTGTATATTCATCAGTGTTTGTTAAAGTATTGTTTGGCTACCAAGGTATTACTATTTACAAAATACCTAGACTTTCTTGGTATTTTAAGTTTTACTACTTAGATGGTGACAAGTATTATCCAAACACAAAAAATTTAATCTACTTTTTTAAGCAGTAAATTAATTTCATATCTAATCCAACTTAAGCTAATCCTGTTTTCTGATGTGGAACAATCAAATATTAACATGATTTAGCTTTAACTGACTTCACAATTATATTCTGCAACTGTCAGCAAATATTGAAATAGACAAATATGATTAATAAGCAACTGACTCATAGTTAATGAGAATAGTGCTAAAAAATTATTAAACCAGATGTCAGCATTTTGTGTGAAGTATAAATATAATCTGACAAGACAAATGCTTATTTCTCTCACTTAAACCAATGCTCTTCCTAGCTAATATCTTCAATAAAACAATGCACATTACTACAAATTCTTTTCGCTTCTTATCATTATTCAATCTTTGAAATATTAAATTGCTTTAACAGATTAAATTTGGTAAGCTGAAGTTTATGGAAGAAGAAATTGACATTTTAAAAAGATTGCAGTAACTTCTTTCTTATAATATATATTTTTACCTAACATATTCGTCAAAGTAAAAAGAAGGAAATCTGAGTGATAAAAATTGCCAATAAAGCACCATTAAGCTTTCCGATATATTTTAGCAGTAAAATCAGCTTACCTTTATAAATAAAACTATTTTCCCATAATATTGGAACTTTTAGCATTTCCACTTGCATTTATAATTTTTTCTTTTTTTCTATTTTTTTAATCAGTTTAGAATGCTTTCAGGCCAACAACTTTATAATACCAGCCAATAGCAAAAATGTTTGATAACCTCACTCAACTTCAAGTAGGATTTTACGGAGTATTTCACATTACTTCATGGAGAATACAAAATAGATAAAAGGAATAATCCACATTGTCGTGTATTTTAAAATTATGTTATATTGTAAACACATAAAGCAGTAAGATGAGTTATATAAGAATTGCTGAATTTCTTTAAACCACAATTATTTAACTCTGGAATCTGCAATATAGCTGATATGAAACATTCATTGATTTTACATAGAGACGCAGACGATTTTACAGCAGACTTTTTCGATAAAGTTTTAAGCATAGAGTTAAATTATTTACCTCCATGATTTTAAGTTTTTAAGTAAAAAAATTATTGTAGTATTGTGATGAATGAAAAGAATGGAAAAAACTAAATTAATGAAATATTTACGTTTTTTTATAGAGAGCCAGACGATTTATATTTAAATGACGTCATTTGAATAAAGTTCATTTTTTTCGATGAAGTTTTAAGATTTCAAATATAATAAATTATTTTATTATTGTGATAATTTAAAGATATTACCTCTGAATGTATCGCATTTTAGAGATGTTTAAATAAAATTGCATTGCAGTTGGAAATTGTTTTATAATCAATGCTTTATGCATGATTGATCTTTCTTATTTATATATTGCACTATTCTTTCTGTCTGCCCTCTAGACGAATGATAATATAATGTTGTAAGTAGGTGTTGTATACCATGTCGTTTTACAAAAGACCGAAATTCGGTCGGCCTTATAGTACTTTGGATGTAGCTGGAAAAGCCGGATTCGTATTCAAAGCGTTAATTATAGTATAAAATAAATTAAAAAAATTGGTAAATTATTAACTTGCTTATAATATAGTTACTGATTTAAACATTGGCAGGGAGTAGACAAACTTTATTTCCCTAAAGCATACGCAATCTTTCCCAAACATAAATACACAGCCTAAAGAAAAGTAGGTCTTTTCTCATCGTCAATCGTCTTTTTTTTTTATCGATAATGCAAACGTCGATTTCTCGAATTTTCCCAAGAAAAATATTACCCTAGAAAATACTTATTACGTAATATGTCGGAAGTGAGGCAAAGTTTGCGTGGGACTTGTTCCAACTCTGTGGTTCATCGTAAATTAACGGCTAGATGCAGATGCGAAGAAGGTCGGGTCTTCCGCGTTTCCCCCCCAAGACTATAAAAGTTATTTTCAGTTACTTCTACGAGGCGTCGGACTTGCTATGGCTATAATATTTTGTTTCTTGGGCCGTGTACAATTTTCTATGCAAATAAATGCAAATTATTTCATAGAAATGAGAGATAAAGACAAGGCGAGTTTTTACAGTCTTTTCGAACATAATTTTGTGTCTGCATCTGATGGGGGAGATAAAGCCGTAAAGTGAGTGTCGTAACCTTTGTAAATCGAATATAGTTTGGTACTCCCAGAGATTGGTACGCTCAAAATAAACTCTCTAAACTATATTATAAAAATATTTTTAACTTTAAACCACTTCAATTTCCAGTCAATCCACTTGCATTAAATCGTATTTTTCATTTTTCTAAAAATTTAAAGGCCATTTATCGTTTTACGACGAAATATAGAGTTGTTTTAGAATACAAATAGTACTAATTGCTAATCCAAACTTGTATATGAAATATAATAATATATATCCTAAATAATAAAAGAAAATATATGTGTGTGTGTGTGGGGGGTCTGTAGCGAGAAATCTAGGAGTTATATGGCCATGGAATTTGGTACAGGACTTCAGGACCCGGTGATCTACACCTCGGCGCAGCTTATAAAATATAAAAAATTGATACACTCCTAGAGAAAGGTTTGGGGTTACTCTGAAATAAACTGTATTTCGATTTAAACTTTAGTTTAAGACATATTTAATGTCAAAATCAAAGACAAAATATTTAAGCTATGAGTTCCAGTCCTGGACAGACTAACAATAACAAACCACGGATTTTTACAGACATATACCTACGTAGTTGAATTTTTACTAAACGGAGCCCTTTTTAACACTTTATAACATAGTTGAAAAGTGTTTATGACTTTGTTCATTCTGTCTGTCCGTTTGTATGATAACTGCGGTAAAAATGACTTTCTCAAAATCAAATTTTAGTATGTTGTTCAGATGGTCTGTGGGACATATGGGAATATAAATGAATAATATCACCCAATTAGTTTTGGATTGAAAAAATGAAATACATTGAACCCTATGGGACACAATTTTTCATATATTCATATATTTCATGTATTTCATATCAATTCATATTTAGTGTTGTATCCGTCCTAAAACCTCTTTATTTTTGTTTAATTTCTGTGCATCTATATTCTGAATCAACGCGATTATAATATATTTCAGTTTAAATGATCAATGACATCCATCTTGTGTCAAAATCGTGATTTTTATTCTTTTTAATTTATATTTAGTGTTGTATCCGTCCTAAAGCCGCTTTATTTTTGCTTAATTTCTGTGCATCTGTATTCTGAAACAACGCAATTACAATATATTTCAGTTTAAATGATCATCATACTTTGATTATTTCTGCAACGAAGCTTAATTTTCACTTATGGAGAAAGTAAACACATCAAGCTGTAAGATGAATTTTGTAAGAATTGCTGAATTTCTTTAACGCAAAATTATGTAGCGCTGAAATCTGCAGTATAGCTGAAGTGAATGAAACATTCATTGATTTTACACAGAGAAGCAGACGATTTCATAGCAGACTTTTTGGACGAAGTATAAAGCGTAGAGTTTAATTACTTTTACCTCCATGGTTTTGAGTTTTTAAGTAAAACAAATTATTGTAGTATTGTGATGAATGAAAGGAATGGAATAAAATTATATGAATGAAATATTTACTGCTTTTACATAGAGAGTCAGGCGATTTATATTTCAATGACGTCTTTTAAATAAAGTTCATTTTTTCGATGAAGTTTTGCGTTTACAAATATAATAAATTAATGTAGCATTGTAACAATTTTAAAAAATGAATGTATCGTAAAAAATGAATGTACCGCTGAATGTATCGCATTTTTTAAATGTTTAAATAAAATTGTATTGCAGTTGAAAAGTGCTTCTTAATCAATGCTTTATGCATGATTAAACTTTCTTGTTTACATTTCGATTTAATTGAATAGTTATGCTACTTATTATACATTTCTGAAGTTAAAAATATTCTTCTGCATCGGCTCGTCTCTCAAGTTTCTCTGTCTTGTACCGCAAAAACTATAACTTACAAATACATGAAATTTGGTACATTTGTAGAGAAATAATACGGAACTACGGTGAAATACGCCGTTTTCCGATTTTAACATTAATTTAGCTTGAAATAGCTCATAAATTGAGCTCTACGAGTGCGAGCGAGTAGAAGGCGAAGCCTCCTGGCTTGGGAAGGGTAACAAACAGGGGACGGAGCCCCCTAGTACTAAGAAAAATAACAATGGAAGAATAAATGACCTAATAGAAAGCGATCTTACAAAACAACACGCGGCTTCTTAAACTTTACCCCTTGTAAAGTAATTTTTAGAAATACTCCTCATAAAACTCCGATCATAAAATATACTGTCATAATTCAATGGGATCAGACATTGTTTTTGCACTTAAATAACGTTTTTAAATGGAGTTATTCCAATCTCAGAATAGGAATTCAACGATTCTATCGTCCTTGGGAAAAGTGGCTCTTTTTAGGAAGCCAATGTTACAAGAATGTCTATAAATGATGTTCGTGACGTCAAGGGAAGCAACATAACAAAAAACAAAGCTGAGTAGGGAAGTGACCACTTTGGCCAATGAAAAGGCAATGTCCGGATTCCCCTGTTCCTTAGCCCGAAGAGTCCGACGAGGCTTTTGCTCACTCGATGCAAAAATCCCTTACAAGCATGTAGTTTTTTGTGGTATCCCTTCGTGGGAGGCTTCGTCTCTCTCTGCGAAAATGGCAACTTGCTTTATTAGATCCCGTAATTCCAGGGAATCTATGCTGTACCATGTAAAATCCAGAGAATATATTTACATTGAAGTTTATGACAACATCATTTGATATGCAATGAAACTCTGGACTCCTTTGCAATAGCAAATTATACGGCATTGAGTCCCGACTTAGATTATCTCAAATTCTGATTGAAATAGGAATTGCTGTTCAAACTAAAGACATTCGCTTTAAGACGCTGAGGCCGCAACTATGAAAAGCCCTGAAATTGAAGATGAAAGGACGCACCCGAGCCTACCCACCGTGAAGCTTTCTTGGAAATCGCGTATTGTCTTTACGACTCCGAAAGGAACTACAAAATGGCAACGGAAGGACAGGGCAACATACCAGAATATGACTTCAACGGCATAAATACATAAGATGGAGACAAGTGATGCGACCGTCCGGAATATAATTTCCCTATGTAGTTAGTGACTCACCGTAAGAACCACCATATACCTACCTAGTGCGAACTGAGTGAGAAGGATCTGAAATCAGTGACCCAGAGTCAGGGTGCCCCTTTTATAAGGGCACACACAATTTACCTATGGTGTCTTTCATTCAAGAAGATCCAAAGGAAATAACTTGACTTTCACTACCAAGTAAGCAAACAGTGCGGTAACCTTTGACTGAAATTATAATGATCGTAGAATATTCAAAGGATATCTAAAATGAAAGGATCTAAAATGAATTTAAAATTCTAATGTATATAAAAAACTGGAATTAAGTTTTGGAAATTTAATTAAGAATTTATATCTCCGGGTGAACAGAGATAAGGTACATTGTGTTTATGAGTTAAAGAAATGCTTTAATATTGATCAAAATTCTCAGACAAATTGATGAGAAAGGATTTTTATATTGTATATGAACATTAATCTTCTCCCCTAAAGTCCTGCTCTGCTGCCTCATCGTGGCGGGGGAGTGTTCCTGGGCGGAATGGGAGAAGTACGTCGGGAGTGTATTAGGGTCATCCAAGGCGTGAAGGCCATTCCATTATGCTCAGCTAAAACACTGCAGACAGAGGCAAAATCAGACTTCATCCTTTGGTGTCTCACGGTCCTCGGACCTTCTGAAGCTGCATTTTCTACCCTTTATCATGACTCGTTGGTTTAAGAATTTTGAAAATACTGCCACGTCCGTCGCGCAGGATAAAAAGGGACGCGTTCGGAGTGTTAGTAGAGGCCACCGTTCGAAAAATAAGCTACAGTCTACATCAATTCTTTCTGGGTCTGGAAAGTACTCTTTGAGGATATTGCAATGTAATATCAATGGACTATGTACGACCGCTACGAGAGTTAAGCTTGACCAATTGCTGGACTTTGCCAATAAACATCAGGTGCAAATAATCGCAATTCAAGAGACAAAACTGAAGCCTTCTTACAATCTTAAACTCAGAGACTATAGTATACTTCATGAGGATAGGCTTACTAAAGGAGGTGGTGGTTTAATGATTCTAATCAGAAATATTAATTATGAATGCGTACAACTGAACCCTCCTCAAGACTCAGAGCTTGAAGCACTAGCCATTAAGGTCAAATGCAATAACAGAAGTATTAACATTTATAATGCTTATCAGCCTCCTAATAATAGCGGACTCTTCTCTGATACTTTGAAGCCAATGTTTTCGGAAACATCTGAAATCGTGGGAGATTTTAATGCAAAGCACCCATTATGGGGAAGCTCTGCTGCTAATCAAAGAGGTAATGACCTTTCAAGCCTTATGGATGACAACGCTTTTTGCATCCTGAATGATGGGATACCAACATATTGCTCATATAGTTACGACAGCCGAGATGCATTGGATCTCGCGTTTACCAGCTCAGATATTTTTTCAAGTTGTAGCTGGACTGTCCTGGATTCGATTGGGAGTGACCAGTCGCCAGTCCTCATAGAAATTAGGCATTTTCACAAAACCCTTAATAGCAAATATGCTTACTGGAACTTCAAAAATGCCAACTGGGAGGTATATAAAACTTCTCTGGACAGTTTTCTGAATCAGACTGTGGTCATTAGTGATCTTGATAGTAAATGACGGCATTTCAGAAATTTTGTCCTAAGGGCCGCTGGGCTGGCCATTCCCAGAGGCAATAGGAAAAAAATTAAACCAAACTTTATCCATAATGCTGAGGCCCAATAAATTACAGGCAAATTGACTACTATACAAGGCCATGTTTTAAATAATTTGAATTTATTTGCTGACCAAGGGTGAAGCTTAGTTTAATATTTATTAACTTTATGCCTTATTCTCTTACCCTCTGACATATACTAAAAATGTTCTAGACATTGTTTCATGCGCATAACAAAACTATAGAAAATACTATTATCTGATGATTAAATGGATGATTTTCCTTCCCTTGCTTGGAAAAATGAATATTATTTATTCGCTGTACCGCTTTGTGACTAGAGTTCTTCAGAGAAATAACAGTAATGGTCCACATATTTCATTATCTAATGCAGTAAATGTGTTATTATTGATTCGGTTAATAAATTGAATTAACTCAATGTGCTATCAAACACTAATGATATTAAATGGGGAGGAGAATCCGAGAAACAATCATTACAAGGGTGTGCCTCTAGTGACTTGTCTTTGTATAAGAACGTTGGCTACCGTATATATTCCAGAATAAGTAGAATTTTCTGTGGTTTAAATTTTCTGTGGTATCTCAATAAATTAAAAATATTTTTGCAATGTTAACACTGAATTACGAACAGACGGTAAAACGTACAATTCTGAAATTTTACATATAGACTAATATATTAATCCGTGGACACGCAAGACGGGTTTAGAAATTTAATTTAGGTCTTACTTGATTAAGTATTAATTAATAAAATTTTGTATTGCCAATATGGCAAAGATTAAATTGTCGAGTCTATTACCTACATTACTGTGATTAGCTGCTGAAAAAACGTCACGTAGATGGTCGACAACAATGACATGTCTTATTGTAGATTCTTATAAACTGAGCATTTTTCAACTATTGTTGTCATGAATAAACACAATAAAATTTGTAATTATCATTACAATTAACAATTATATGTCTTATTATTCATTCTTATAAAGGACTAGCAGCTACCCGTTCTTCGTACGGAGTATATAATATAAAGAAACTTATAATTCGCAATCATGTACAAATTCTGTTAAAATATTAAATTTATTGCTCCTAAAGAGAAGTTTAAGAATATCTGTTCTCACTATGCAAAATTATCTTCACGGGCAGATCTGAAGAATAAAACATCCTGGCCCCTTTTGTAAGCAAATTTACAAAAAAAAAGGAATTGAATCAATATATGAAACCCCGTACTACTTATATTGCCGCAGATTAGAAAATATGCCAGTGTGTTAGTAGAAGATTACCCGTATTACAATATGAGTCTCAAAAATCTTTGCCAAAATAAAAGAGATGACGTAATAAATTGAAAATATCAATAATCCCCGTACTCTTTAAACCAGAAGATCGTAATTTATTCCAATATATGCCAATATATATCAAAACATATGTCAATATACCTGTACTACTTATATTCTAGTAGATTAGAAGATATACCCATGTATTTGTAGAAGATTACTCGTACAACGAACAATATATGAGTTTAAACAATTTTTGTCATTATAAAACAATTGCATAATAACTTGAAAATATCAATAATCCCTGAATCAATAATCGCCAAAAATATCAATAATCCCTGAATCAATAATCGCCAAAAATATCAATAATAATAATGTTTAAACCTGAAGACCGTAATTGATATTATCCAGTCAAAAATGCTATAAGAAAATCAAATCGTTCTTTTCTAAAATATATTTTTATATCCATTTATTAACACTTTACAACAAAGTTGAAAAGTGTTTATGACTTTGTTCATTCTGTCTCTCTGTCTGTCTGTCCGTTAGCACGATAACTGCCGTAAAAATGACTTAATCAAAATGAAATTTTTGTATGTTGTTCAGACGGTCTGTAGGACCTATGGGAATATAAATGAATAATATCACCCAATTAGTTTTGGATTGAACCCGGGTTGAAAAAATGAAATACATTGAGCCCTATGGGACCTAATTTTTCAAACATTTTTTAAGCGGATTTAAAATTCACAAATTGCTTCGAAAATTTTAGATAATAGTCAAATTGTTCCATAAAATATATAAAAAAAAATTCAGCGAAATATATTCAGTAGTTTTTTAAATAAAAATTAAAATAATAATTACACATCTTATATGAAACGATCACGTGACCATGATATGAAACGATCACATAACCCACTTCAAAATGATATATGGCATCCATCTTGTTTCAAAATCGTGATTTTTTTAAATTATTTTTAATTCATATTGAGTGTTGTATCCGTCCTAAAACTACTTTATTTTTGCTTAAATTCTGTGCATCTACATACTGAAACAACGCAATGACAATATATTTGAGTTTAAATGCTCATCTAAACTTGATTATTTCTACAACTAAGGCTATTTTTCACCTATGTAAAATGTAAACAGCAAAATATATAGAATGAGTTGTATTAGAATTCCTGTATTTTTTTAACATAAAATAATTTAGTCCATGGAGTCTGCATGGCTGATATGAAAGAAATATTAATTGATTTCATAAAGAGAAGGACGATTTTTTTCGATGAAGTTTTAAGCATAGAGTTTATGAATTGTAGCTCCATGGTCTTAATTTTTAAATAAAATAAATTATTACTTTCCTTATATACATAATGTATAAGGAAAGTATTGTGACGGGGTCGAAAATTAGAAATCGAGTTTTCGACGGTAGAGCACGTTTCAGGCATCCCTGATCACGAATCAAGCATTTTTGAAGTGATGTCTGTGTGTGTGTATGTGTGTGTGTGTGTGTGTGTGTGAAAGTATGTGTGTGTGTGTGTGTGTCAGTGAGCCTGTGGAGACGATAACTGACGAACGAATGGGCCGATTCGAACGACATTTGGTACAAAAATCACAATCCGTAAACACTGGAAGCCTATTGTTTTTATACGCAATCGAATGTTCAGAACCAGCCTAAATTTTTGAGTGAAATTTTGAAAAATTCGTCAAAAAATCAAAACCGCTAATAAAGTTACGCAAATAAACATTTCTTATGTAATTTTTCATTAGAAAACGATTGACATAAATTTTAGAACGTTAACATGAACCGTTCTCGAGATATTGCACATTTTTCAAAAAAATTATCAAAAAGTCATAAAATAAAAAAAATATTTCCTATTGAGAACCATGTTTACTTTTCATGTGTAACACCATGCGATAAATTGGGTGACATCATTCTCGTGGATCTAGCTCGTTCCAGTCATGAAAAAAGATACTTTGAGTAATACTTTTGTATTTGAACGCCAATAGTTATTTATCTGCTGTAAGAATAACTTATTTCTTCGTCCAAAATGCTTGGCGAGATTTTGACGACGAATTTGGCGAGATGTCGCCAACTTGGCAACTTTTTTAATTGTTGCCAAATTAACAAAAATCTCGCCAAATGGATAAAAATGACACTAAATCAATCAAAATTACAACTAATTGAAGAAAATTCAATATCTTGGAAAGAATATAAGTATCTACTATAAGAATAACATTTTTTTAACTGTAAAAGTAGTAAATTCATTGCATTATATAAGGAAAGTCATGTGTTGCCGACATCAGATTTTTATAGTATTGTGATGAATGAAATGAATGGAATCCTGCTTTTATAGAGAGATCCAGGCGTGTTATTTTTTCTATGACGTCATTTGAATTTATTTCATTTGTTTTCGATGAAGTTTTCAAATATAATACATTATCGTAGTATTATGATAGTTTTAAAAATATTACCGTGGAATGTATTGCATTTTAGAGGTATTTAAACCAGGCAATTTATATTTCAATGCCGTCATTTGAATGAAGTTCATTTTTTTCAATGAAGGTTTAAGTTTTCAAATATAATAAATCAATGTAGTATTGTGATAAGTTTTAAAATATTACCGAGGAATGTATTGCATTTTCGACTTTCTTAAATAAAATTGCATTGAAGTTGGAAAGTGTTTCATAATCAATGCTTTAAGCATGATTGATCTTTCTTGTTTATTATTCAAATCGAAAAAATAATTATTAAAATTAATAGACAGATTTAATTTAATTGCGTTTCTGAGCAACATGATATAAGATAGAATCTTCTTCATAAACTGTGAAATTAAATAGCCATTTTGATTTCTTTATACTTTTCATTGTTCAGTAAAAGCTTGTGAAATGTAAACCATGGATATAGATTTCCCATTTAAATCATGTTTCAAACAATTCATGTTTTCAGAAAGTGACTAATTAGCGCAAAAAATCTCCCATCAAACTCAGAGACAAAGTTTTAATTCACTTTCAAACGATTTTCAAGCTTTTCATTTGGATAAACCACGGAGTTAGAGAGTAGAACTCCTAGAAAAAAGTTTCGTTTTTTATTAATATCTCAAGAACCCCTAGTCTTAGATACTCGAAACTTGGGCTAAATTTATGGGGGGCTATTTCAAGGCTATCCACAGAATTTAATTAAATTCGGTTCAGCCGTTCTCCCGTGATGATGAGCCAAACGAAAATGTCGTTTTTTACTAATATCTCGAGAACCACTGATCGTAGAATCGCCAAACATGGACTAAATTTTAAGTGGGACTATTTTTAAGCGACACACAAAATGCCATCAAATTCGGTTCAGCCGTTCCCTCGTTATGACGGGACAAACAGACAGACAGACAGACAAACAGAAAGACAGCAGACAGATTTTCAATTTTATTTATATAAATTGAGTTGGAAATTCACACAGTATCTGTATATTGAATTATAATAATATTGCTCCCACAAAAGCAAAATAAATAATTATCTAGAAAAAAATATGTTTTTCCGTTTAACTATATTGCTTCACTAGCAGCATACCCTTTCTTCGTACGGAGTATATAATATAAAGAAACTTATAATTCGCAATCATGTGCAAACTCTGTTAAAATATTAAATTTATGGCTCCTAAAAAGAAGTTTAAGAATATATGTTCTCACTATGCAAAATTATCTTCACGGGCAGAGCTGAAGAATAAATTATCCTGGCCCCTTTTTAAGCAAATTTACAAAAAAAAAAAAAAAATGGAATTGAATCGACACATGCAACCCCGTACTACTTATATTGTTGCAGATTAGAAAATATGCCAGTGTGTTTGTAGAAGTTTACCCGTATTACAATATAAGTCTCAAAAATATTTGCCAAAATAAAAGAGATGACGTAATAAATTGAAAATATCAATAATCCCTGTACTCTTTATACCAGAAGGTCGTAATTGATTCCAATATATGCCAATATATATCAAAACATATGTCAATATACCTGTACTACTTATATTCTCGTAGATTAAAAGATATATATACCCGTGTACCTGCAGAAGATTATTCGTACAACGTACAATATATGAGTTTAAACAATTTTTGTCCTAATAAAACAATTGCATAAAAACTTGAAAATATCAATAATCCCTGAATCAATAATCCCCCAAAATATCAGTAATAATAATGTTTAAACTTGATGACCGTAATTGATACTATCCAGTCAAAAATGCTATAAGAAAAATCAAATCGTTCTTTTTTAAAATATATTTTTATATCCATTTATTTATTATTCAAATCGAAAAAATAATTATTAAAATTAACAGACAGATTTAATTTAATTGCGTTTCTGAGTAGCATGATATAAGATAAAATATTCCTCATAAACTGCGAAACTAAATAACCATTTTGATTTCTTTATACTTTTCATTGCTCAGTAAAAACTTGTTTTAAATAAACCATGGAGATAGATTTCTCCTTTAAATCATGTTTCAAACAATTCATGCTTTCAGAAAGTAACTAATTAAAGTAAAAAATCTCCCATCAAACTCAGAGATTAAATTTCAATTCACTTTCAAACGATTTTCAAGCTTTCCGTTTGGATAAACCACGGAGTTAGAGAGTAGAACTCCTAGGAGAAAGTTTCGCTTTTCATTAATATCTCAACAACCCCTGGTCTTAGATACTCGAAACTTGGGCCAAATTTATGGGAGTCTATTTCAAGGCTATCCACAAAATTTCATCAAATTCGGTTCCGCAGTTCTCCCGCGATGGTGAGACAAACGAAAATTTCATTTTTTACTAATATCTCGAGAACCACTGATCGTAGAAACTCCAAACATGGATTAAATTTTAAGTGGTACTATTTCCAGGCTACCCATAAAATTTAGTCAAATTCGGTTCAGCCGTTCTCCCGTGATGACGGGACAAACAGACAGACAGATTTTCAATTTTATATATATAGACTAGCAGCATACCCGTTCTTCGTACGGAGTATATAATATAAAGAAACTTGAAATTCATAATCATGCCCAAATTCTTATAGTATACTAAATGACATGTTTAATCAAAATATTCTGTTAAAATATTTAATATAATGCTCCTAAAAAGAAGTTTAAGAATCTCTGTTCTCGCTATATAAAATTATCTTCATGGACATATCTGAAGAATAAAACATCTTGGACCCCTTATGTAAGCAAATATAAAAAAAATATGGAATTGAATCAATATATGCAAAATAAAAGCGTTAAAATTGTATGGGACCCGTACTAATTATATACGCGAATATTAGAAAATATAACCTGTATTAGTAGATTACATGTATAAATTGAAAATACCAATAAACCCGTAATCTTTAAATCTGAAGACAGTCATTTATTCCAATATATGTCAAAATTAAAGTGCTAAAATTATATGGGAAGATATACACGTACTACTTATAATGTCCGATTATTAGTAGAAGATTACCCGTTTTGCAATATGAGCCACAAATGTTTTTTGGTAAAATACAACAGACGACGTAATAAATCTATATAAATAAAAATGAAAATCTGTCTGTCTGTCTGTCTGTCTGTCTGTCTGTCTGTCTGTCTGTTTGTCACACCATCACGGGAGAACGGCTGAACCGAATTTGATGAAATTTTGTGGGTAGCCCAGAAATAGCCCCACTTAAAATTATATCCGTGTTTTGAGTTTCTACGACCAGTGGTTCTCCAGATATTAGTAAAAAACGAAATTTTCGTTTGTCTCATCATCACGGAAAAACGGCTGAACCGAATTTAATGAAATTTGGTGAATAGCCTTGAAATATTGCCCCATAAATTTTGTCCAAGTTTCGAGTTTCTAAGACCTGGGGTTGTCGAGATATTAATGAAAAACGGAACTTTTTCCTAGGAGTTCTACTCCCTAACTCCGTGGTTTATCCAAACGAAAAGCTTGAAAATCGTTTGAAAGTGAATTAAAATTTAATCTCTGAGTTTGATGGGAGATTTTTTGCGTTAATTAGTCACTTTCTGAAAACATGAATTGTTTGAAACATGATTTAAAGGGGAAATCTATCTCCATGGTTCATGGTTTATTTAAAACAAGCTTTTACGGAGCAATGAGAAGTATAGAGAAATCAAAATCGTTATTTAATTTCGCAGTTTATGTTATAAGACATGACATATTTAACATGTTATAAGATTCTATCTTATATCATGTTACTCAGAAACGCAATTAAATTAAATCTGTCTGTTAATTTTAATAATTATTTTTTCGATTTGAATAATAAATAAATGGATATAAAAATATATTTTAGAAAAGAACGATTTGATTTTTCTTATAGCATTTTTGACTGGATAATATCAATTACGGTCTTCAGGTTTAAAAATTATTATTATTTATATTTTCGGGGATTATTGATTCAAGGATTATTGATATTTTCAAGTTATTATGCAATTATTTTATTATGACAAAAATTGTTTAAACTCATATATTGTATGTTGTACGAATCTTCTACAAATACACGTGTATATCTTTTAATCTACGAGAATATAAGTAGTACAGGTATATTGGCATATATTTTGATATATATTGGCATATATTCGAATCAATTACGACCTTCTGGTATTAAGATTACGGGGATTTTTGATACTTTCAATTTATTACGTCATCTCTTTTATTTTGGCAAATATTTTTGAGACGCATATTGTAATACGGGTAATCTTCTACTAACACATTGGCATATTTTCTGATCTGCGACAATATAATTAGTACGGGGTTGCATATATTCATTCAATTCCTATTTTTTCTTCTGTAAATTTGCTTACAAAAGGGGGCAGGATGTTTTATTCTTCAGATATGATCGTGAAGATAATTTTGCATAGTGAGAACATATATTCTTAAACTTCTCTTTAGGAGCAATAAATTTAATATTTTAACAGAATTTGCACATGATTGCGAACTTTAAGTTTCTTTAAATTATACACTCCGTACGAATAACGGGTGTGCTGTTAGTGGTTAATAAATTTTAACTTTTTAGGAGGATATATCATGTTGCTCGGCATCGCAATTAAATTAAATGTGTTTGTTAATGTTTTTATTATTTTTTTTCGATTTAAATAATAAATAAATGGATAAATGGATATAAAAGTATATCTTATGAATGGACGGTTTGATTTTTCTTTTAATTATATTAATTGCTAACTGCGTACATTAATTTCATTTATTTTACCAAAGAGTTTTCAAACTTATATCGTATTTAGCTACTAAACTCATATATTGTGTTTAGCCAATAAATTCATATAGCCGATTGTTGAAACAGAAAAAGAGTAGAGCGGGTATATCTTCTAATACAATTGTAGTGTTTTCATTTAGTATATTGAAACGGGATAAGAATGTTTCATTCAGATCTGCAAATTCAAAGCTACGAATTTGGAGGGATATCGCTAATTTGACAACTTTTCTTAAACTTTGCCAAATTGACGGAAATGTCGCCAAATTGATATAAACGACACTCAAACAGCTGCCATAAACCTTCGGGTTGGTCGTGTGGCTTGGGTCTTCTACATATCAATGAAATTTTTTTTTGTTTTGTTAGAAGAGAGTACTGAAATGATGTTTGGTTAGCATTTCTCTGTCAGACCAACCATCCTACTTAGTAATACATTTAGCGAATTTTTAAAATGTCACCAAATTGATAAAAATGTTTTCAAATCTATAAAAATATCTTGAAATTGATAAAATTGCGCTACATAAATGATATTAATTGTTTTTTGTTAGGGGAAAGTATTGTGATGATATTTCGTCAATTTGTCGCAAAGTGGAACTGTCAGTTCTACAGTCCCACTTGGCGATAAATTTGGCGATTTTTTAAAACGTCGCTAATTTGACGAAACTATCGCCAAATGTTCCATAGAAATATAACTATTTAGACGATATTTTTTCTACCAATTTATTTGAAGCAAATGATATCATGTCGCTTAGCAACGGATTTAAATCCAATGTGTTTATGCGGCAGGCGATTTTTATTAAATCCTTTCCGATTTGAATAATGAAGATTTGTATATAAAATAAATTTCATTGCCATTTCATTTTGGACTGGATAATATCAATTATACTCTTCAGGTTTAAACATTATTATTATTGATATTTTCCGGAATTATTGATTCAGGGATTATTGATATTTTTAAGTTATTACGCCATTGTTTTATTGCGGCAAAAATTGCTGACACACGCATATTGCACGTTGTACGAGTAATCTTCTAGGAATGCACGGGTATATCTTCTAACCTACGAGAATATAAGTAGTACAGGTATATTGGCATGTATTTTGACATATATTGGCATATATATTGGAATCAAGTACAGTCTTCTGGTATGAAGATTAAGGGGATTAATTATATATTCAATTTATTACGTCGTCTGTTGTATTTTACCAAAAAACATTTGTGACTCATATTGCAAAACGGGTAATCTTCTACTAATAATCGGACATTATAAGTAGTACGTGTATATCTTCCCATATAATTTTAGCACTTTAATTTTGACATATATTGGAATAAATGACTGTCTTCAGATTTAAAGATTACGGGTTTATTGGTATTTTCAATTTATACATGTAATCTACTAATACAGGTTATATTTTCTAATATTCGCGTATATAATTAGTACGGGTCCCATACAATTTTAACGCTTTTATTTTGCATATATTGATTCAATTCCATATTTTTTTTATATTTGCTTACATAAGAGGTCCAAGATGTTTTATTCTTCAGATATGTCCATGAAGATAATTTTATATAGCGAGAACAGAGATTCTTAAACTTCTTTTTAGGAGCATTATATTAAATATTTTAACAGAATATTTTGATTAAACATGTCATTTAGTATACTATAAGAATTTGGGCATGATTATGAATTTCAAGTTTCTTTATATTATATACTCCGTACGAAGAACGGGTATGCTGCTAGTTAAATATATAATTAATCCCCTTAATCTTCATACCAGAAGACTGTACTTGATTCCAATATATATGCCAATATATGTCAAAATATATGCCAATATACCTGTACTACTTATATTCTCGTAAGTTACAAGATATACCCGTGCATTCCTAGAAGATTACTCGTACAACGTACAATATGCGTGTGTCAGCAATTTTTGCCGCAATAAAACAATGGCGTAATAACTTAAAAATATCAATAATCACTGAATCAATAATTCCGGAAAATATCAATAATAATAATGTTTAAACCTGAAGAGTGTAATTGATATTATTCAGTCCAAATTGAAATGGCAATGAAATTTATTTTATATACATATCTTCATTATTCAAATCGGAAAGGATTTAATAAAAATCGTCTGCCGCATAAACACATTAAATATAAATCCGTTGCTAAGCGACATGATATCATTTGCTTCAAATAAATTGGTAGAAAAAATATCGTCTAAATAGTTATATTTCTATGTAACACTTGGCGACAGTTTCGTCAAATTAGCGACATTTTAAAAAATCGCCAAATTTATCGCCAAGTGGGACTGTAGAACTGACAGTTCCACTTTGCGACAAATTGACGAAATATCATCACAATACTATCCCCTAACAAAAAACAATTAATATCATTTATGTAGCGCAATTTTATCAATTTCAAGATATTTTTATAGATTTGAAAATATTTTTATCAATTTGGTGACATTTAAAAATTCGCTAAATGTATTACTAAGTAGGATGGTTGGTCTGACAGATAAATGCTAACCAAACATCATTTCAGGACTCTCTTCTAACAAAACAAAAAAAAATTTCATTGATATGTAGAAGACCCAAGCCACACGACCAACCCGAAGGTTTATGGCAGCTGTTTGTGTGTCGTTTATATCAATTTGGCGACATTTCCGTCAATTTGGCAAAGTTTAAGAAAAGTTGTCAAATTACCGATATCCCTCCAAATTCGTGGCTTTGAATTTGCAGATCTGAATGAAACATTCTTATCCCGCTTCAATATACTAAATGAAAACACTACAATTGTATTAGAAGATATACCAGCTCTACTCTTTTTCTGTTTCAACAATCGGCTATATGAATTTATTGGCTAAACACAATATATGAGTTTAGTAGCTAAATACGATATAAGCTTGAAAACTCTTTGCCAAAATAAATGAAATTGATGTACGCAGTCAGCAATTAATATAATTAAAAGAAAAATCAAACCGTCCATTCATAAGATATACTTTTATATCCATTTATCCATTTATTTATTATTTAAATCGAAAAAAATAATAAAAACATTAACAAACACATTTAATTTAATTGCGATGCCGAGCAACATGATATATCCTCCTAAAATGTTAAAATTTATTAACCACTAACAGCACACCCGTTATTCGTACGGAGTGTATAATTTAAAGAAACTTATAGTTCGCAATCATGTGCAAATTCTGTTAAAATATTAAATTTATTGCTCCTAAAGAGAAGTTTAAGAATATATGTTCTCATTATGCAAAATTATCTTCACGATCAGATCTGAAGAATAAAACATCCTGCACCCTTTTGTAAGCAAATTTACAGAAGAAAAAATAGGAATTGAATGAATATATGCAACCCCGTACTAATTATATTGTCGCAGATCAGAAAATATGCCAATGTGTTAGTAGAAGATTACCCGTATTACAATATGCGTCTCAAAAATATTTGCCAAAATAAAAGAGATGACGTAATAAATTGAAAACATCAATAATATCCGTACTCTTTATAACAGAAGGTCGTAATTGATTCCAATATATGCCAATATATATCAAAACATATGTCAATATACCTGTACTACTTATATTCTCGTAGATTACAAGATATACACGTGTATTTGTAGAAGATTCGTACAACATACAATATATGAGTTTAAACAATTTTTGTCATAATAAAATAATTGCATAATAACTTGAAAATATCAATAATTCTTGAATCAATAATCCCCGAAAATATCAATAATAATAATTTTTAAACCTGAAGACCGTAATTGATATTATCCAGTCAAAAATGCTATAAGAAAAATCAAATCGTTCTTTTCTAAAATATATTTTTATATCTATTTATTTATTATTCAAATCGAAAAAATAATTATTAAAATTAACAGACAGATTTAATTTAATTGCGTTTCTGAGTATCATGATATAAGATAGAATCTTATAACATGTTAAATATGTCATGTCTTATAACATAAACTGCGAAATTAAATAACGATTTTGATTTCTCTATACTTCTCATTGTTCCGCAAAAGCTTGTTTTAAATAAACCATGAACCATGGAGATAGATTTCCCCTTTAAATCATGTTTCAAACAATTCATTTTTTCAGAAAGTGACTAATTAACGCAAAAAATCTCCCATCAAACTCAGCGATTAAATTTTAATTCACTTTCAAACGATTTTCAAGCTTTTCGTTTGGATAAACCACGGAGTTAGGGAGTAGAACTCCTAGGAAAAAGTTCCGTTTTTCATTAATACCTCGACAATCCCAGGTCTTAGAAACTCGAAACTTAGACAAAATTTATGGGGGGATATTTCAAGGCTATTCACCAAATTTCATTAAATTCGGTTCAGCCGTTTTTCCGTGATGATGAGACAAACGAAAATTTCGTTTTTTACTAATATCTCGAGAACCACTGGTCGTAGAAACTCAAAACACAGATATAATTTTAAGTGGGGCTATTTCTGGGCTACCCACAAAATTTCATCAAATTCGGTTCAGCCGTTCTCCCGTGATGGTGTGACAAACAGACAGACAGACAGACAGACAATCAGACAGACAGACAGATTTTCATTTTTATTTATATAGATTTAACAAAGTTACTAAATTTTCATGATCACGATTGTTTGAACTTTTGGCATACTAACTGCAAGTTTAATTGAAATCACTAATTTGTTTACATTTTAAATCGAATGCATTGTGCAATCAATTGGCTTTCGAATTAAATATGTACGTAGTTATTAATACAGCTCAGATTTAATTCCTTACATTATTATAAAATCCCATCAAAGCAAAAAATATCTTATCGCACAATGGATAAAAATCGAAGAAACTTTAGAGCAACTCGTAGGTCGTCAGGTTTATGGAAGTAGTGCAGGTGTGTAACGTGTTGGATCAAAAGAAATTTTCGAAAGCAAATATTTGAACTAAATATCGGAGTCGTGCATAAGATTCCCATTCAAAATGAGTAAAAAACCTTTATTTTATTTGTTTATTCAAAAACATTATTATTTTATACATTTTAGTTCTATAAGAAATTTTATGAAGTGCACTAAATCTCAATGATGAAACAAGATGTTTATTAGCTACTAATCAAAATGTACATGAGCGCATTGCGAAAACCACGATGGAAGAGTGTGTTGTTTTAATGTATATGTAGCAAATTATTAATAATAAAAACTTTACAACTTTATTTACAGCATATAAGACATAAAATTACATACATTTGCCTTATGATTTAGTATAGACGTATATACGTCCTTTATCAGAAGCATGTGACAAGTACAAAGTACACTAGAGCTTTTAACCAGCAACTACAGCCATCTTACAAGTTATATTTGCATAATTAAAAGACCTATCGCAAAAAAGAAATTTCATATTATGAGAAGTACGAGATCGTAATTTCATAAAATGAAACATGAAATACCTAAAGCCATGCAGGAAAACAGATTTAACAAAATATTAAATATTTAAATATTTATATATACGCAGATAGTGGTTTATGCAAGTTTATGCAAGTGATTCATTCGCAGTTCATGAAATCGAAGATAAGACTCATGGTAAAACTAAGTTTTTAACGAGGTCAAAATTACCGTCAGGGATAAATAAAAATTTGATTTTTGAGAATGAAAATGAGATAAAATAAATATGGTCATTAAAAACAGTTTGGGATAAAGCAGCGGAAATTTTGTGTTTTTAATATCACGGGCGTGTTCTGTTAATCTCATGCCACCAGTCTGTTTAGTACTAACAATATAACATTTGAAATAAGGACAACATACACCCCAGCCTGACTTAAAAGATTACGCTTAAATTTGCAGGTTCGAATACGGCTAAACATAGAAACAACAACGGAATGGGCAGGTTTAAAATTAAATTCACTACAAAACTGAACAAGAGGGAGAAATATTTTAGGATTTTAAATCTATCTATATATACTAATTGCCAAGTGTCCGTCTGTCCGTCCGTCTGTCTGTCTCTCAAGCTTCGTTTAGGCACTTCCCGAATAGATAGAGTCTTGCAATTTGGTACACGGCTCGGTCGTACGATAAAACATCCTGGAAAAATCGAATTTTTCGAAAACGTTCACTACAGGGTGTCCTCCACATCAAAACGTTCGAAAAATGAAATGATAGGAAAGCATGCTTTGCGATAAGATAGCGACTTCAAATTTGGTGTATGGGTAAATTCTTCGAAAGGAAGAAAGCGTGCAGTGTGCAATATCAGATTTCCAAAATTTTCTACTTAAGGGGGTGCCGCATACCAAAATTTTCGAAAAGTGAAATGATAAGAAAGCATTCCTTGCGATGAGATAGAGACTTCAAATTTGGTGTATGTGTAAATCGTTTGAAAGGAAGAAAGTGTGCAATTTCAGATTTTCAATATTTTTTACATAAGGGGGTGCCGAACATAAAAAAGTTCGAAAGGTGAAATTATAGGAAAACATGCTTTGCGACGAGATAGAGACTTTAAATTAAGTGTATGGGTAAATCGTTTGAAAGAAAGAAAGTGTGCAATTTCAGATTTCCAATATTTTCTACTTAAGGGGGTGCCGCACACCAAAATGTTCGATTTACCGAATAAATGAGAAAAGGTTCCTTTAAAATTCGATAGAGGCAGGAAATTTGGTATATGGGCTAATCATTTGACGAAAACACCCAAGACGAATATAGTTTTTCAAAAATGTTCGTTTAAGGGGATGCTCCAGAGTAAAACGTTCGAAAAGTGAATTGATAAAAAACCATGCTTCGGAATGAGATAGAGATATCAAATTTGGTGTAAGGATAGATAGTTTGGAAGGAAGAAAGTGTACAATTTCAGTTTACCAATATTTTCTACTTTAGGGGATGCCGCACACCAAAATGTTCGATTTTCGGAATAAGGGAAAAACGCCCCTTTTAAAACATGATAGAGGTTTGATATTTGGTATATGGGCGAATCATCTGATAGAAATCACAAAAATAATAGAGTTTTTCAAAAATGTATATCTAAGTGGGTGGGTACTCCACACAAAAGCATTCGAAAGATAAAATGATAAAGAAAACAGGCTTGGCGATGACATAGAGACTTCAAATTTTGTATAGGGGTAGATTGTTTGAAAGAAAAAAAGTGTGCAATTTCAGTGTTCCAATATAAGGGGGTGCCGTACACTAAAATATTCGATTTGACGAACCAATGAAAAACGTCAAATTTACAATGTGATAGAGGCTTGAAATTCAGTATATTGTCTAACCATTTGACAAAAAACCAAAGATGAATACAGTTTGACAAAAATGTTCATTAACGGGATGCTACACAGAAAAACGTACGAAAGGTGAAGTGATAGAAAAAACATACTTCTCGATAGGATAGAGACTTCAAATGTAGTGTACGGGTAGATAGTTTGAAAGGAAGAAAGTGTGAAATTTCAGATTTCCAATATTTGCTACTTTAAGGGGTGCCGCACGCTAATATGTTCGGTTTTCGGAATATATGAGCCACGCTTCCTTTTAAATGCAATGGAGGATTGATATTTGGTATATGGGTCAATCATCTGATAAAAAACCCAAGTTAAACAGAGTTTTTAAAAAATCATCATTTATGGCTGTGCTTCACAGAAAACAATTCCAAAGGAGAAATAATAAAATAGGGGTGCCTCGGGATGAGATAGACTTTAATGTGGTGTACGGGTGGATAATTCGAAAGGAAGAAATGTGCAAATTAAGTTTCCCAATATTTTCTTCTTTAGGGGGTTCTGCACACCAAAATGTTCGATTTGCCGAATAAATGTGAAACGCGAATTATAAATAAATTTGCATTATTCAGGGGTTGCTTATTGCGAGACCGTTGATTTTCGACTGGTATTCGGTTAGTATATACTAATTGCCAAGTGTCCGTCTGTCTGTCTGTCACGCTTTTTGTACGCACTTCGCAAACAGACTTGCAATTTGGTACACGGCTCGGTCGTTCGATAAAACCTCTTGGAAAAATCGAATTTTTCGAAAACGTTCTCTAGAGGGGGTGCTCCACACCAAAACGTTCGAAAAGTGAAATGATAGGAAAGCATATTTTGCCATAAGATAGAGACTTCAAATTTGGTGCATGGGTAAATCATTCAAAAAGAAGATAGTGTGCAATTTCAGATTTCCAATATTTTCTATTTAAGGGGGTGCCGCACACCAAAATGTTCGATTTAGCGAGTAAATAAGAATAGGCTCCCTTAAAATTTGATATCGGCTTAAAATTTGGTATATAGGCTAATAATCATTTGACAAAAACACCCAAGACGAATATAGTTTTTCAAAAATGTTCGTTTAATGGGGTGCTCCAGAGTAAAACGTTCGAAAAGTGAATTGATAAAAACCATGTTTCGGAATGAGATAGAGATATCAAATTTGGTGTACGCGTAAATAGTTTGGAAGGAAGAAAGTGTACAATTTCAGTTTACCAATATTTTCTACTTTAAGGGGTGCCACACACTAAAATGTTCGATTTTCAGAATAAAGGAGAAACGCCCCTTTTAAAACGTGATAGAGGTTTGATATTTGGTATATGGGCGAATCATCTGATGGAAATCACAAAAAGAAGAAGAAAGTGTGTAATTTCAGATTTCCATTATTTTCTACTTAAGGGGGGGGGGGTGCCGCACACCTACCGAATAAATGAGAAAAGGCTCCTTTAAAATTTGATAGAGGCTTGAAATGTGGTATATGGACTAATCATTTGACGAAAACACCCAAGACGAATATTGTTTTTCAAAACTGTTCGTTTAAAGGGGGTGCTTCAGAGTAAAACATTCGAAAAGTAAATTGATAAAAAACCATGCTTCGAAATGAAATAGAGATATCAAATTTGGCGTAAGTGTAGATAGTTAGGAAGGAAGAATGTGCACAATTTTAGTTTACCAGTATTTTTTACTTTAGGGGGTGCCGCACACCAATATGTTCGATTTTCGAGAAACGCCCCTTTTAAAACGTGATAGAGGCTTGATATTTGGTATATGGGCGAATCATGTGAGAGAAATCACAAAAAGAATAGAGTTTTTCAAAAATGCATATTTAAGGGGGTGGGTACTCATACAAAAGCATTCGAAAGGTGAAATGCTAGAAAAGCATGTTTCGCGATGAGATAGAGACTTCAAATTTGGTGTGCGGATAAAAAGTTGGAAAGGAAGAAAATGTGCAATTTCAGTTTTCCAACATTTGCTATTGTGGGGGGGGGGGGGGGTGCCGCTCACTAAAATGTTCGATTTGCCGAACAAATTGAAAACGCCTCCTTTACAATGTAATAGTGGCTTGAAATTTAGTATATATGCTAACCATTTAACAAAAAAACTAAAGATGAATACGGTTTGAAAAAAATGCTCATTAACGGGATGTTACACAGAAAAACGTTCGAAAGCTGAAGTGATAGAAAAAGCATGCTTCTCGATGGGATAGAGACTTCAAATTTGATGTACGGGTAGATAGTTTTAAAGGAAGAAAGTGTGAAATTTCAGATTTCCAATATTTGCGACTTTAAGGGATGCCGCACACAAATGTGTTCGATTTTCCGAATAAATGAGTCACGCTTCCTTTTAAATGTGATAGAGGCTTGATATTTGGTATATGGGCGAATCATCTGATAAAAACCCAAGACAGAGTTTTTCAAAAATGTTCATTTATGGGTGTGCTTCACAGAAAAAAGTTCGAAAGGAGAAATAATAAAATAGGAGTGCCTCGGGATGAGATTGACTTTAATGTTGTGTATGGGTAGATAATTCGAAAGGAAGAAATGCGCAAATTAATTTTCCAAATATTTTCTTCTTTAAGGGGTTCTGCACACCAAAATATTCGATTTGTCAAATAAATGTGAAACGCGAATTCTTAAAAAATTTACATTATTCAGGGGATTGCTTATTGCGAGATCGTTGATTTTCAACGGGTATTCGGCTAGTATATACTAATTGCCAAGTGTCCGTGTGTCTGTTACGCTGTATGTCTGTCACGCCTTTTTTAGTCACTTCCCGAGTAGATAGAGACTTGGAATTTGGTACACGGCTCGATCGTTGGATAAAACCCCCAGGAAAAATCCCATTCTTTTCGAAAACGTTCTCTAGAGAGGGTGCTCCACCCCAAAACGTTCTAAAAGTGAAATGACAGGAAAGCATACTTTGCTATAAGATAGAGACTTCGAATTTGGTGTGTGGGTAAAAAAGGAAGAAAGTGTGCAATTTCAGATTTCCAATATTTTCTATTTAAGGGGGTGCCGCACACCAAAATGTTCTATTTATTGAATAAATGAGAAACCGCTCCTTTAAAATTTGTTAGCGGCTTGAAATTAGATATATGGACTGATTATTTGATGAAAACACCCAAGACGAATATAGTTTTTCAAAAACGCTCGTTTAAGGGGGTGCTCCAGAAAAAAACATTCGAAAGGTGAATTGATAAAAAAAACATGCTCCGGGATGAGACAGAGATTTGAAATTTGGTGTACGAGTAGATAGTTTGGAAAGAAGAAAGTGTACAATTTCAGTTTCCCAATATTTTCTACTTTAGGGGGTGTCGCACACAAAAATGTTCGATTTTCGGAATGACGTAGAAACGCCCCTTTTAGAACGTGTTGGAGACTTAATATTTAGTATATGGCCGAATCATTTGATAGAAAATGGAGATTTTCCAAAATGTATATTTAAGGGGGTGGGTACTCCACAGAAAACTTTCGAAAGGTGAAATGATACAAAAATCCTGCTTTGCGTTGAGTTAGAGACTTCAAATTTGGTATACGGATAGATAGTTGGAAAGGAAGAAAGTGTGCAATTTCAGTTTTCCAACATTTTCTATTGTAGGGGGTGCCGCACACCAAAATGTTCGATTTGACGAACAAATGAAAACACCTCCTTCACAATGTGATAGAGACTTGAAATGCAGTATATGAGCTAAACATTTGATAAAACAAAGCCAAAGATTATTACAGTTTTCAAAAAGTGATCATTTAAGGGGGTGCAGCACTGAAAAAACTTTCGAAAGATGAAGTGCTAGAAAAACATGCTTGGGTACATAGTTTGAGAGGAAGAAAGTGTGCAATTTTAGATTTCCAATATTCGCTAATTTAGGGGGTGCCGCACACCAATATGTTCGATTTTCGGAATAAATGAGACACGCTTCGTTTTAAATGTGATAGAGGCATGATATTTGGTATATGGTCCAATCATCTGATAAAAAATCAAGACGAACAAAAGTTTTTCAAAAATGTTCATTTATGGGTGTGCTGCACAGAAAAACGTTCGAAAGGGAAGATGATAAAATAATATGCTTCGGTATTCGGCTGGTAGTATACTAGTTCTGTAAGGTAAATATATGGTGAAAGGGGGTGAGGGATGGATTGGGATAAATAAATTTAGAACGAACATCAGAGTAAATTTAAAAGATAAAATTAAAAGTATAGGTGGCACCGTATTCGTAGTAAATAAAGTTCATTTTATCACCTAAGCATTTAATAGAAGCTTTAGTGTGCTATATATTTGTCACATACCTTATATGAAGGGCTTTTATACGCTCGCACCAAGACAAATTCATGTAATTTAACATCCTACATACTGTAAATAAACTTTTATTTGAAAATATTTTATTATTAGTAATTTTCTAATTCGAGCGGACGTGTCGGCAATATTAATCCTTGTGATTATTTATATATCAGTATTTTTACAAAATTTTACTTCAATTGGATGAGAAGTTTCGTACATCACAAAATAGTGAAAACTACGCATTCTCTTACAGAGCATTACACGTACAATATTTGTAGTAAATTTTATTTATACACTTTCAATATTTGTAATAAATTTGCTTTTAAATGGTTAAATATATTTTTGAGAAAAGCCGGTTACATTATTTCGTAGACCGAACGCCAGACAGACGAACTTTTTCCTTATCATAGTATCCCATGCGAAACATCTGGATATACAAATTCGCCGTAAAGTGTTTTCGGTTTCAAAACAGTCGCTTTCTTTAATCAGGAATAGAAAAAGTAATACGAGTACAAATCCAGATGCTTTCTCTTGTAGAGAAATGATTGCAGATGCTAATCACCATGCTCTATTAATAGTGTATTTTTAAGTCAAATCTATCA
>OX578141.1:80596648-80706648 GCA_951213105.1 Amaurobius ferox
GTAACAACGCAATACCGATTTTCCGTTAGCATTTGAAAAGTTTGCGATTGAGTTCGGGAATTGATTTTCCTTGTAATATTCTTAAAATTAGGTTTACTTGGGCGTGAACATGATTTTAAAAAGTATTCCAACATATTATCAACATTGAGTGTTCATACTTTAAATTGTACACGACAAATTCTATATACAAGTATTGTCACCAAAAGTCTTATACAAACCCGCAACATGTATCTATAAAATAACATTAGCATAAAGTGGTATAGAGTAGTATAGTGGTTATTCCTTTAAATTGTACACGACAAATTCTATATACAAGTATTGTCACCAAAAGTCTTATACAAACCCGCAACATGTATCTATAAAATAACATTAGCATAAAGTGGTATAGAGATTTATTGCAAATTCTTTTCTTCTCTATTAAACGCAAAAGGAACAGCTGCGTCCCGCAGCTAGCGATATTCGTATGCCATAGAATTCTGAAGCCTCCACTTGACCTCAAACTTCGCTTTTATTTTAAATGTAAGAGATGAATGAAATTTGGAAGTGACTTTTTCAAAAATTTGAAAAATTGAATAGATTTTTCAATGTTTGTAAAGACTATAAAATCAGGGTAAAAACAGGTTAGGTTCTCGATTTTTTTTTCTTTGAACGTAAGACAGATAAATTTCCAAAAGCTTCGAAAAGCCTGAATTTCCAAAACTCGATAGTTTTTTTATACATATTTAAACAAGAAAGATCAATCATGCATAAGCATTGATTATGAAACACTTTCCAACTGAAATGTAATTTCATTTAAAAATTTCTAAAATGTGATTCATTCAGTGGTAATATCTTTTACATTATCACAGAACTACAGTAATTTATTATACTTAAATATTTAAAACTGTATCGAAATATAAATCATCTGATTCTTTATGCAAAATCAATGAATATTTCATTCATATAACTTGTATTCCAGACTCCAGAGCTAAATAATTTTGTGTGAAAAAAATTCAGCAATTCTTATGTAATTCATCTTACAATCGCTTGAAATATTTGCATTCTGCATATGTTAAAATTAGGCTTCCTTGAAGAAATAATAAAAGTTTAGGGATCATTTAAAATCACAACTATTGTAATTGCATAGGCATTGCATTGAATTTAGATACACAGATAATACACAGATAATATATATGTGTATGTGTATGTACTCAAAGTATTGGAATCGTGCCGAGGATCGGAACTCGAATTTTCAAAGTATCTACACGTTTTGGGACTTCTAGAACACGAAAAAACTACTTTTAGGAAGACGTCTGTGTGTGTAAGGGTGTATCTGTGTATGTTTCTGTGTGTCTGTGCGGATATTACATCCACTCTAATTGAAAAACTAATGGACCGAATTTCATACAATTTGGTAGCTATGTTTTTTGTGGGAAATCCTGATGTTCATTAGATTATAGTACGATTCGTAATAAAAGAATCTGCCTTCTTTGCGAAATGGCCGCAGAAATTGCCTTTATCCACTCTAGCTAAAAACTAATGAACCAAATTTAACAAAATTTAGAGTATAATATTTCAATAACCTACAAGTGATTTATATACCAAATTTAACAAAATTTTGTATATAAATCATTTGTAGGTTATTCTACTACGATTCGGGAAAAAGGAACGGGCTATTTTTGCGAAATGGCCAGCAAAAATCGTTATATATAAAAATAAAAGACTACGTGTGCTCAATTATATCAATTAAATTCCTATTTTATATGTGATTTTTGACAACAAAAAGAATAAGACTAACCCCATTACTCTAGGGCTAGCCGTTCTTGAGATATTCTAGTTTTTTCGCGTTTTCGCTACGCCACCTTTGACAATAAGTCCAGCTATCAAATGAGAACCAAATTTAAGTTTAACGTGTAAATTCAATGTCATTTAAAATACTTATGTTGTGCAGATAAACTCAAATTATCATTGAATAAATAAAGAGAACGAATATGAGTCTGCAGAGAAAGACATGTGCTGTCCACATCAGAATTTTTAACAATATTACACCAATGATTTATAGAAGTGAACTAGGATTATTTTCAGGCCATTTCGAAAAAAATGTATAATCTATATTTAAAGATCCATCAAATTTTTGTCGAATAAAATGTTCAACAAATTTAAGCTGTGTACCAAATTTTAACTCTCTAGGACGTAGGAAAGTGCATTTAAAATGCCATCAATTAAATTTATCATGAAGAGTTATATAAAATTTAAAAAAAAATGAAAAATTGTTATCTACCAAATTTATCTTAAAATATGAAGCCACTCCCATATGCAAAACGTTTAAACAAATGGAGAGATATTTATTATATAATATCTCTCTCTTTTCTTTCTGGAAGATATCCCAAAGTCAGAATTTAATTGAATTTGTTTTTTTCCCTATATTAAATAATTTTTTTAATTAAAAAACTACTTAACATATTTTACTGAATTTTTTTTTATATATTCTATGGGATAATGTGAATATTTCCTAAAAATTTCGAAGCAATTCGTGAATTTTAAATTTACTTAAAAAATGTTTGAAAAATTAGGTCCCATAGGGTTCAATGTATTTCATTTTTTCAACCCGGGTTCAATAAAAAACTAATTGGGTGATATTATTTATTTATATTCCCATAGGTCCTACAGACCGTCTGAACAACATACTAAAATTTCATTTTGATAAACTCATTTTTACGGCAGTTATCGTGCTAACGGACAGACAGACAGACAGACAGACAGACAGACAGACAGACAGACAGAATGAACAAAGTCATAAACACTTTTCAACTTTGTTGTAAAGTGTTAAAAATGAGTATTTCAAATAATTTCGAGTATCCCCGTCTTTGTCATTTAAAAACTGGTGCCAAGCACACACTTTGCTAGATACGGTTTTAAAATTTGTCATCGTGAACATTATTCCTTAGCTTCGGGAAAATGCACCTGTTTTCTTTGCTACTCTATTTGGGTATTTTTGCAATTAAATTAAGGATTCCGTAATTTTTGTTTAAAAGTACCGAGAGAGAGAGACTGCTCCTCATATCTGCTTATGGATATTTAAAGTTAGTGAATACTTAATTTAATTGTAAAAAAATAACAAATAAAGTGACAAAAAAAAAACAGTTGCAGTTTTCTAGAGTTAAGAAATGAGGGGTTCATGATGACAAATTTTGAAGACCGACCTCGAAAAGTATTTTATAGCGACAGTTTTAATACGAGCAATATGGAAAATTGCTGAAAAATATGTTTCTACTCGTTTTCAAAAATCTGTATAAAAACTATCAACTTTTCCATATTTCTAGAGGCTTTTAGAAGCTTTTTCAAATTTATCTGACTCCGTTCAAATCAAAAACCGAGACTCTAAGATTCCTTTTGGCTGACCCATCTATTTTACTCTCAAAAAATAGGTTTTTCCAGATATTTAAAAGTCTTTTGAATGTTTCGTATTTTCGATAGTTTTCAGTCCATCTTCTTCATGTCAGTAGCTACATTAAAAACAAGAAAGATCAATCATGCTTAAAGCATTGATTATGAAACACTTTCCAACTTCAATGCAATTTTATTTAAAAAAGTCAAAAATGCAATACATTCCTCGGTAATATTTTAAAACTTATCACGATACTACATTGATTTATTATATTCGAAAACTTAAACCTTCATTGAAAAAAATGAACTTCATTCAAAAGACGGCATTGAAATATAAATTGCGTGGTTTAAATATCTCTAAAATGCAATACATTCCACGGTAATATTTTTAAATCTATCATAATACTACGATAATTTATTATATTTGAAAACTTCATCGAAAACAACTGAAATTCATTCAAATGACGTCATAGAAAAAATAACACGCCTGGATCTCTCTATAAAAGCAGGATTTCATTCATAACTTTCTCCATTTCATTCATCACACTACTATAATAATTTATTTTAATTAAAAATTAAGACCATGGAGCTACAATTCATAAACTTTATGCTTAAAACTTCATCGAAAAATATCGTCCTTCTGTTTATAAAATCAATTAATATTTCATTCATATCAGCCATGCAGACTCCATGGACTGAATTATTTTGTGTTAAAGAAATACAGTAATTCTAATACAACTCATTCTACATATTTTGCTGTTTACATTTTACATAGGTGAAAAATAGGCTTAATTGTAGAAATAATCAAATTTGAATGAGAATTTAAACTCAAATATATTGTCATTGTGTTGTTTTAGTATGTAGATGCACAGAATTTAAGCAGAAATAAAGTAGTTTTAGGATGGATACAACACTCAATGTGAATTAAAAAGAAGTTTAAAAAATCACGAATTTGAAACAAGATGGATGCCATATCTCATTTTGAAGTGGGTCATGTGATCGTTTCATATCATGGTCACGTGATCGTTTCATATAAGATGTGTAATTATTATTTTAATTTTTATTTAAAAAACTACTGAATATATTTAGCTGAATTTTTTTTTATATATTTTATGGAACAATTTGACTATTACCTAAAATTTTCGAAGCAATTTGTGAATTTTAAATCCGCTTAAGAAATGTTAGAAAAATTAGGTCCCATAGGGCTCAATGTATTTCATTTTTTCAACCCGGGTTCAATCCAAAACTAATTGTGTGATATTATTCATTTATATTCCCATAGGTCCTACAGACTGTCTGAACAACATACTAAAATTTCATTTTGATTAAGTCATTTTTACGGCAGTTATCGTGCTAACGGACAGACAGACAGACAGACAGACAGACAGACAGAATGAACAAAGTCATAAACACTTTTCAACTTTGTTGTAAAGTGTTAAAAATGCGAGTTTCTTGGCCAAATAGGGACTTCGGAATAGAGGTTACGTACATACATCCGCAGTTAAGATAGTAAACTTTATTCCAAGTCCAACGGTACTTTTGGTTTGAGCAACTGGAAGGGCATAAATAACGAGTGTTCGGCTCGGATACTTTTTTGACCTGCTGTGCTGTTTGCATTTTGCTAAATAACATTCCAGAATTATAAACTTTTAAATTATAATTCAAGCATATTACATGTGAGATGACTGGACAAATGATGCAGATTTATAGTTGTAATGTTGTATAATAAATATAGGTCGTTTGCCGTTTTAATTTCATTTTACAGACTGTCTTAACTATCAAGCTATCCTCCCATATCACCGTAAGACTACGTATCACTAATTACTTAAGAGTTTTTAAAATTTTAAATGATCATAATATTTTCCATACTTAAATCACAATCATACACTGACGTATAACAATGCATATCATATCCATGCAATACTCATATATTTCATTTCATAGAGAAAAAATGAATGCTTTAAAAGCATCAGCAAATGATTTTTAACACTTTACAACAAAGTTGAAAAGTGTTTATGACTTTGTTCATTCTGTCTGTCTGTCTGTCTGTCCGTTAGCACGATAACTGCCGTAAAAATGACTTAATCAAAATGAAATTTTAGTATGTTGTTCAGACGGTCTGTAGGACCTATGGGAATGTAAATGAATAATATCACCCAATTAGTTTTGGATTGAACCCGGGTTGAAAAAATGAAATACATTGAGCCCTATGGGACCTAATTTTTCAAACATTTTTTAAGCAAATTTAAAATTCGCAAATTGCTTCGAAAATTTTAGGTAATAGTCAAATTGTTCCATAAAATATATAAAAAAAATTCAGCGAAATATATTCAGTACTTTTTTAAATAAAAATTAAAATAATAATTACACCTCTTATATGAAACGATCACGTGACCATGATATGAAACGATCACATGACCCACTTCAAAATGATATATGGCATCCTTCTTGTTTCAAAATCGTGATTTTTTAAAGTTCTTTTTAATTCATATTGAGTGTTGTATCCGTCCTAAAACTACTTTATTTTTGCTTAAATTCTGTGCTTCTACATACTAAAACAACATAATGACAATATATTTGAGTTTAAATTCAGATTCAAATTTGATTATTTCTACAACTAAGCCTATTTTTCACCTATGTAAAATGTAAACAGCAAAATATGTAGAATGAGTTGTATTAGAATTACTGTTTTTCTTTAACACAAAATAATTCAGTCCATGGAGTCTGCATGGCTGATATGAATGAAATATTAATTGATTTTATAAACAGAAGGACGATTTTTTTCGATGAAGTTTTAAGCATAGAGTTTATGAATTGTAGCTCCATGGTCTTAATTTTTAAATAAAATAAATTATTATAGTATTGTGATGAATGAAATCCTGCTTTTATAGAGAGATCCAGGCGTGTTATTTTTTCTATGACGTCATTTGAATTTATTTCAGTTGTTTTCGATGAAGTTTTCAAATATAATAAATTATCGTAGTATTATGATAGTTTTAAAAATATTACCGTGGAATGTATTGCATTTTAGAGATATTTAAACCAGGCAATTTATATTTCAATGCCGTCATTTGAATGAAGTTCATTTTTTTCAATGAAGGTTTAAGTTTTCTAATATAATAAATCAATGTAGTATTGTGATAAGTTTTAAAATATTACCGAGGAATGTATTGCATTTTCGACTTTTTTAAATAAAATTGCATTGAAGTTGGAAAGTGTTTCATAATCAATGCTTTAAGCATGATTGATCTTTCTTGTTATATATGTGTTCTTCAGACTCGAGAGCAAGCACATCTCGTACTTATATCGAGACGTAGATTGATGAGAAGAATAATAAATAGTTTTCCGTTCTCTTGGGTTTTTTTCTTGCATAAGTTTTTTTTCCAAACTCATCCAAGAGTTTCCTAAAAGACGTCACGATTTTTAACATGTTTACAGAGATTTAATAAGTTATTGATAACTGAACATCTATATAATAAAAGGCAATGTCTGTCTGTCTTATACACTATACGTTTCGCGACCGCGCGTCGGAGAGCTACGAAATTTGGCAATCGGAGACCCTGGGGGGTGGGAAGGGGACACGTGAAAACCGATTTTTAAAATTTTAATTATTTTTTTTGTTATTTAATGTTTTATGCGATTTCGACCGTTTTTTGCCCTTTTTGCCCTTTTTTCTCCACGATTCAGACATCGTAGAAAAAAACAAATTACACCATCGGAAAGAGCAGAGAATTTCGAGTAAAAATATATCAATTTCAAATCTGAATTTCGATTTCTAATATTTTTTAAAGATTTTAAAACAAAAGTCACTTTTTGCTCAAGAAAACGATTTTTGGTTTTTAAATTCTCGCATCGTGAAAAGTACTCATAATTTCGACTAATAATTTACATTTTCAGAAAGGTCAAACATCTGGCATTCTTACAAGTCCAATCTGGTCCAGAAATAATGAAAATTGCCTTCAGGATGGCAATTTTAAAGACGCCATGATTTTAAATTTGTCGGCTACCGGCTCAGTTCCTCAACTGCATTTTCCCCCCATCCGCATTAGTTTCTTCCCCGTCTCCATGGAGACCGCGCTTTCGGTTTTAACTGAATTACGAGCATAAGTGTTGTATACATCGGGCGAAATTATTATATTTATATGATATTTTAAATGGATATTTTTAAATGGATATTTTAAATAATTTAAATGATTGAATTATGGTGGTTTGAATTGTGGTGATGTATTTGAAATTATTATATTTATGGATTGGTGGAACGATATGGTTGATTTTTTTATTTTAAATGGATATTTTAATTTATGGATATTTTAATTTATAGATATTTTAAATGGATATTTTAATTTTATGGCTATTTTAAATGATGGAACGATGGAACGAGGATGGTGGAATTAAGAGCCTAGCATATGGTCGTTATAAATTTAAATTAGCGCGCGGGAAGTTAGCGCGCGAGAATTGCACTCGGTAGGCTTGGGTTCGATTCCCGCCACTGATGCGGAGTACGATCACCTTAAACATATGGGTCGATAATTCCTTCCGAGAGGTTGGTGGCAGGGAAAGGAGGGTACGGTCTCTGTGGATGCCTCCCCCACTGGGTCCTGGTCCAAATTGGGTGAATAAAAAGAAAGTTATGGAGATTGTCGCGGAGGGCGCGGTAGCCCAGTGGTTAGCGTGCGGGAATTTCACTCGGTAGGCCCGGGTTCGATTCCCTCCACTGACAAAACTGCTGCCGTGTTCACGCGGAGTACGATCACGTTAAACATGTGGGTCCGTAAGTCCTTCCGAGAGGTTGGTGGTAGAGGAAGGAGGGTACGCACCCTGTGGATGACTTTCCCACTGGGTTCCGGTCTAAATTGGGTGAATAAAAAGAAGGTTATGGAGATTGTCGCGGAGGGCGCGGTAGCCCAGTGGTTGGCGCGCGGGAATTGCACTCGGTAGGCTAGGGTTCGATTGCCGCCACTGCCAAAACTGCTGCCATTTTCACGCGGAGTACGATCACGTTAAACATGTGGATCCGTAAGTCCTTCCGAGAGGTTGTTGGTAGAGGAAGGAGGGTACGGACCCTGTGGATGCCTCCCCTACTGGGTTCCGGTCTAAATTGGGTGAATAAAAAGAAGGTTATGGAGATTGTCGCGGAGGGCGCGGTAGCCCAGTGGTTAGCGCGCGGGATTTGCACTAGGTAGGTCCGGGTTCGATTCCCGCCACTGCCAAAACTGCCGCCGTGTACAGGCGGAGTACGATCACGTTAAACATGCGGGACCGTAAGTCCTTCCGAGAGGTTGGTGGTAGGGGAAGGAGGGTACGGTCCCTGTGGATGCCTCCCCCACTGAGTTCCTGTCTAAATTGGGTGACACTTCCTGGTAGGTCGTTCCTTCTGGTAGGTCGCGCCAGCGAGTGTGCCACGGTTAGAATTTGCCACGGTCAGAATTTTCAAGGGTAGCGAACAGGCTGGTCGCCAAAGGCGGCTAGTGTCTAATAATTATGGGAGTTTATCAAATTATCGCTCATCTCAAATTCAAGACTAAATATGATATATAAATATCGTATATCAATTATCTAGCTAAAATACAATGTCTGAAAGCCAGTTAGTGATCTGATATTTCTTTTAGATGTTAGATGATTCGTTTTTCGTGTTGGGTGTAAAGGTTTCGAATTAATACTGTAATCACCCAGGTCTGTCTGTTCGAAACACTTGGAGAAAAATTGGCTATAAATTTCTTTAACTTCTGTGATGTACCCTTTTGATTTTAGGAAATTATTAATTTCGTATTATTTATTCTAAATATATTGAGTTTCATTTCGAGGGACAGTTATTTTTGGTAACGGAGTCTTGGGGAACGTGAATTATTTCCGTTATGTTAGGGAATGTTATGTATGTTTCGATAAGGAATTTTTTCAATAAACTAGAAATTTGGACCCTAGAAATCGCGTTGCCCGGAATTTAAGATGAGCGGTTGTGGTGTTTCCGTGTCTGCACCCACGCAACAGCTTTTTTATTTTATTTTTGTTATAGGCGAGCGTATTGTTAAAACGTTCTTTAGTTTTCGGGAATTCTGGACATTACCGTAACGTTCTAGGAAATGTCCCGCCGTAGCCTGGGATTTAAGATTTAAACGATTACAATCACGCTGGAACTCACAGCGAACTATAGCGAATTCTCGATAACCAAGGGCCCTTTTAACAATATACCCGCTGATAGCAGAAACAACAAATTATTATTTTGTTATTTGTGCTTATTGAAGTTGCTCTATTTTTCCTTATTCAATGTTCTAGGTCATTGGTGGTGGTGGTGTGTGTGTGGAAGGGGGGTGCTTCTAGATGGCCTGAAATAGTTTTTCGAAAACCCCATTTTTTCCGCTCTTTAGGGAAATGAATAAAAAATTCGACTTAGTTAGGTTCTGTCCCATGGTCGATACTGTAAATGTACAAAGAGTCTTCTAGGTCTCCGGGGGGGGGGGTCTGGAGAGTCTGAACTATCTAAATATGTAGACTAAAGTATCTGTTGCACTTTTAAGAAAAGAAAGGGAGAAATATGAAGTTGAATGTCATGATGTTTTATTAGTTTATCTTTTCTATTTTATCATTTCCTACGTATCCCCTGAAATAAACAAATACGTATTATTTAATTTGAATTGGTTTGATCTTAATTGATTTTCTTATAAAACAATAAATATAATGAAAAACGAAATCAATTTAACATTTATTTTTTTTTTTTACTGTGTGAGGTAAAATTGGCCTGCATGTGTAGTTGTTGTACATCATCTTTGATTTTTCATTTAGTAAATTTAAAACTTCTTTCATTTTGATATGTCAGCTGAATAGTTTTTAATGAAATTTTACATCTTTCCACAACAAACTTAGATTTTAAAATAAGTTATAATAATAAAGAAAAGTTTCTAATATTATTTTGCTACAAAATTCTAAAAAACAAAACAAAACAAAAAAGAAAAACGTTCCTTCTTTCAAGACGTCTCTCACGAGAAAGAGAAGCCTGTAAATAAAAGTTTGTGTGGTGATAATTGGCTTCTTCCTAATGTGTAGCATTCTTCTTTTAGGCGAGAAAAGTAAAAAGAAAATGTTTCGAAATGGAATAAAATCGAAAAGTTTAACTTAGAAAATAAAGACTTTTTGAAGGGAGGAATTGGGGGGGGGGGATTGGATATTTTGTATTTTCAGGATTCTTTGTGATGTCATCCTTTCAATCAACAGTCTGAGAGGGGGGGGGGGGAGGGGCACTCTGAAATGTTGTTTTAATTTGAAGCGTTTCAAGATTTTATTTTTAAATGACATATGTATTTTCAAAGTTATTTCATATTGCAATTTGTTGAACAATTTGCAATTTTTCTGTTTTTTTTTAATTTTGACGTTTTTTCATTGTTTTCAAGAGTTATATTATTTTGTGCCTTTCTTGTAATATATAGTGAACCATTTTCACCACTATGTATTAATTTATTTCAAGCAAATGTAACTGATTATTTGAACAGAATTTTCCAGCTGTACTTTGTAAGGAAGTCACTTCTATCTCACCGGTGACAAATATTCCCGATCGAGTAAAAGTGAATCCAGCGACAAAGTGGGGATAAGTTGTAGAGCATTGTCTAATGCGTAGAAATCGACATTAAAATTGTTACTGGAGGGAATTAATTGACACAATGCGGTTATTGACGAATTGCTGTCCTATTCAGGAATGATAAAATAAGCAACATTTATATGCACAAGAATCTAATGCACAACCTTTTCAAAATGCTCATTTGTACAGCCATAATGTACAGCCAGCAACGATGCACATTTGTGTGCTAGAAAGAATATTGTCGTGTATTTTAATAAGCATTGCAGGCGTTACCGTGTTAGAGGCCATGATGATTACATATTGCCTACGGTATACGCATTTTATTCTTTCCTGGTGTCGATTCCTACCAATTCTCTATAGCTTTGTTATTGGTTGTTTTCGCCTATCATTTTGTTCCCGAGTACGTTATCATAAATATTTAAATTCTCCGCTAAGGTCGCTGCAAACGCTTTTATTCGATTGGGCATGGTCACTTTACTGTTGACCTAACTTGTACACTCGTAGACCATTTCTTACACAGTTATTGAGGTGCTTAAGTACTTTCCTTGGAACCCTGTCTATGTTACAACATCTAAGATATAACTTTGTATTCTTAAAAGTATATTTTCACTTTATTGTAGATAGGTCTAACGTGTCACTTTCTATAGATAGGTTTAACGTGTCACTTTCTATAGATAAGCCTAACGTCACTTACTATAGATAGGCCTAACGTATCACTTACTATAGATAGGCCTAACGTGTCACTTACTGTAGATAGGCCTAACGTGTACACTCAGACCATTCCTTACACAATTATTGAGGTGCTTAAGTACTTTCCTTGGAGCCCTGTTTATATTACATCATCTAAGATATAGCGTTGTATTCTTAAAATTTCTTGAAACAATATTTTCACTTTACTATAGTTAGGCCTAACGTATCACTTACTCTAGATAGGCCTAAAGTGTACACTCATAGACCATTCCTTACACAGTTATTGAGGTGCTTAAGTACTTTCCTTGGAACCGTGTCTATATTACAATATCTAAGATATAGCATTATATTCTTCAAAGTTCTTGAAACAATATTTTCCTTTGTCCGAAAAGGTACTTTACTTAATGGATAAAGTTATAGATAGAAAGCATGTTTACACATCCTGAATAAAAACCAATGTTCCAATTTTGCATTCACATAATCTATTACTTAAAGGAATTCATTGCATTTGTGCGAAGAATATGTTTTCGGAGACATAGTCAGGGGAAGGTTCATAATTACTTAACGATCATTTGGTGTAACAAATTGATTTTGCAATTACACTGTGCATTGAAAATAAAGAGGAAATAGAAGGTACCGAGGCTTTTTCTACTACAGTCTGATTTGCGAATATTAAGTTTGTGTTGTTAATAATAATATATATGGTAGATAAGACTTTTTGCTATATTTTTAGAATTCAATATGTCAGGAAAGTTGTTTATTGACGTTGAAGTCATAGCTGCTGAAATTCACTGATATTACCTTGTACAGTATTAATCAATGATGTGTTATAAAAAATCGGTGATCGGGTGAATTTCAATGTTAAAAGTATTTCAAAATCCACTGTAAACAATAAAAAAAAGTGTGTTTAATTTTTTTTTTTTGCTCACTAAATGCAATTATAATATTTTAATAATTTTAAGTTTTGTTTTTTTAATACACGCGTGAAAACGTTTTTCTATTGCATGTGCTTGTAGTGAAGTATGCTAAGTCACCCTATGCATAGAAAGCATGCATATAAAAATATTAATCATTACTTTCCCTACATACATAGTTCTCGTATAATGTACATGGAAAGTATTGTGACAGGTTCATAAATTCGAATTCGAGGTTTCAGCGAAAGAGCACATTTTAAGCATCACATAACTCGAATTGGACGTTTTTGACGTGATGTTTGTTTGTGTGTGTATATGTGTTAGTGTGAGTTTGTGGACGCGATATCTCATGAACGAATGAAATGTGTTCAAAATAATTTGGTACAATTATCACAATCGGTGAATGCTGGAGCCCTATTGATTTTAAATGCAATCGAATGTTCGGAAGACCCCACCCCCCTTATTTTTGAGTGAATTTTTGAATAATTGAAAATTTAAATAATTGATTCTGAGTTTTTTAATCATAAAAAAAAATCAGGATCTTTAATAATTATAAATAAATAATTATTTCCGGGGTAATTTTATATTAGAAATGAATGACACTAATTTTAGAACGGTAGCATGAACCGCTTTTCAAATAAATGTATAAAAAAAAATGTAGTAAGTGTCATTAAATATGTTAACTTTACATATGTAATATTATGCAACAAGTCTGTTAACACCATTCTTATGAATCTAGTTCATTTTGTTTATGAGAGAAAATAATTTTACTAGTTTTGAAATTTGACGCCAAAGAATTCGCCAATAGTCATTTTTTCACGGGATATTCCTTTACAGTTAATTGCATTTTGATGATGATTTTGCACGTGAGTATGAATAAGTTACTTTGTTTGGAGTCATAAGTTGCCAAAAGCGCTAAATTTTAATTTAAGTGGTGTTAATTCAATGTCAAAATCATTGAGCTCTGGATTAGTCCTGCACCGGGTCACCTGCGCCCATTGCGGGTTTAGTTTGGGTTTCCTTTATTTCTCATGCTGCGGTTCGGGTTGCCGATCAAACCGCAAAAATTATTTTTGTAGGTTATACCGTATCACAAATTTGTATGAGAGTAACTGGTTAAATGCGCAAATGGAAATTACAAACTCAAAACAGTAGAAAATCGTGCATATGCGCGTTACAAATTTAAAATACTAAATATAATTTTTAGTTCCATATTTTCCTCTTTTCTTTGATTCTATAATTATGCCATTTAGATATCTTTATGTGTACAGAATTCTTAATATGTTTTATATTAGAAATAATAATGCGGGCGGTATAGTCAGTGTAACTTCGGGCCAAGACGGGGTATTATCAGACCTCATTGAGCCAATTCTACCAAATTTCAGAAATTTTATCTCTTTTTAGCTCCTAGATTTTACAATCTTTTAAGCCGATCCGGTGTGTCGAGCGGTCAGGGGCATGCGTTTCTGTCTGATCGCTGGATTGCCGGGTTGCTGGTTCGAATCCCGCCAGCAGGCATGGATGTTGTCATGTCGAGGCCATGTCAGTCTTCCGCCCTTCGGGGAGCCTGTATAAAAAGTGAAGCTGCAAATCTCCTCCCCTTCGCCATGGGATACCTTGGGGGGGGGGGGGGGTGTCTTGTGGACGTGGTTCACCACGGGGGAATTAGCAACGAACGAACGAACAATCTTTCAAAAGCATTGTTACATTTCATTCCTAGGGCTATCAAAGACTGCTTATTTACTTATAATGCAGTTGAAATTGAGAAGAATTTTATCCGTAATGATAGCGAATTATTTACCTGCTTTAATTGCCATCATTACACTTTTTATTGTTTATGCTTATCTTTTTAAATGTTATGTTGTAATTGTTTTATTTGTAACTGTTTTTATGTCATTTAATGCTACTATAATTACCGTGTTTACTCATCTACTTCTATAAGGTTACCTTTCAGGAGTGGGTATTCATGGATCTGTAATCTCCTTACTTTTAATATTATAGATCAATATCTTGAAAAGCAATTAGATTGCATTCGGGTCACACCTGCGAATTCGGGTCGACAATTTTCTTTGTTGCAGGTTCAGGTCGGGTCAAACCCGACCCGCGTAAGTATTTATGCTGTGGATTTCGTATAACATTATTTCTCTGTAAAAGAAGAAACGTAATTGCATTATATAGGGAAAGGGCTGCCCACATCAGATTTTTTTTATTATTGACTTTGTAAAACTCATGTAATTGGAATCTGTAAATCTGTCTCTGCAATTGAAAAACTCAATTTGACTTTAATTCCTTGTACTTAACAATCTTTTCCGAAATGATGAAAAATTTAAAGCTGAAAAATTTTGTTTATATTTTGAAAATACGTCTCCGCAAGTTTCTCTCTAATTGATCAAGCTTTAAATCTGATAGACTCAGCTCTACTTTTGGAATGCAATTTACAGTGCTTTTGTGTAGTTACCTGCTTATCAAACCATGTTTATTAGCAGTGTTTGTTCCATTCAAAATTACTTTTAATCATTTCCTTTTGTAGCACATTACAATGCGTTTTGTGTTTATTACGTGTATTTTTCTCTGACGCTGGAAGCGCAAAAGTGATATGAATCAGTTCCCGCGAGTCCTCTTTTCCATACGATCTGTGCTAAAAGTTTTGTGCGCACAGTGGTGGGAATACAAGCAGGGAAATAATTATCAATGAATATCTAGAGACTCCGTGTAATTAACAAGTCTTCCGTGATATGGTTGCGTGATTACATTCAGAATTCTCCTGAGATCCCGATTCTTTCAAATTTTTACTTGAGACATTATCGCAAAAGGCTGTTCCTTATTTCTGTTTAGATTGGATACATTTTTGCTGTGTTAAGAAGAAAAAAAAAACTGTTGTAAAATCGTTTATTTAGCCATCTTTTATAAGCCATCTTTGTGATTTTTGGCAATTATTCAAGTTGGTAATGATACGAGATGTCTTGAATAAAAAATATGTAGTACTTCTATCTATCATGGCTGTTTAATTCGCAAAGGATTACAGAATGTGGCATAAAGGCGTTATCTTGCTGAAATGAGCAAACTAAAGTTGGGGACTGTGAATAACAAGATGTAAAGCAGCAATGTATAAAAACAAGGTTTCAAATGTTTGATGAGTATGGGCGCGTTTTAACTGCATTAGCAATAAAATAATTTAACAAAGTTTTTTTTTTTGCATGGATGATAATTTTCAGGGACTGCCTTGACTTTATTTTTCTCTGACTTTATAACGTTGACTTTAACGTTGACGTTTTTCTTAACGTTGAACATTTAACTTAACTTACTTTAACTTAACTTAACTTTGCTTCTTTCGTTGACGTCTTTAACTTAACGTTGACGTTTTTCAAGGAATGCTTCATTACCCGATTGAACTATTTTAATTTTGATGGAAAACGGGGAAATTTAATTTTGTTGTGAAATTTGTTCGAAATTGTGTGGTATGCAGCTTTAAATCATTGTTTTGACATTCAGGGGTACAGCTTTAATCAAAACAATAATTAATAATTCAACATTTGAAATAATTTCATACAATATTTTTGCATATGATAGTTAAAAGAAACGTTAAAATGATATTTCTTCAGCTAAGCAGTATGCCTATTTATTTTTCACATAATTAGGACTTCAGAGTATTTTTGATACTTAAATTCCGATTCAAAGAATATCAATGAATTTTATTTATGCTTCAGAATGAAATAGTTGTTTTCTTATAATAATTAATTCCGTTTCTGTTATTCAGCTAATTGCAACACAAAAGGTTTTCTAAGAAAATTCTTAAACGACATTTTCACACAATTAAGCCGAATTAAGCACATTTTTGTAACACCACGAACGCTTTTATAAACAATTAAAATAGATACCCTCACTCTGTTAAGGTATTTATTTCTACTGTAATTGAAGTTAACCTAAGCTGAGTTCCATATAAAAAAAATCTTCCCTATTAAAGCCAACTGGTTATAAAATTCCCTGGTTATAAAATTAAGATTCCAATTTTATAACCAGTGATAGATATCAAATAATTGAGGTCTCAGACCAGTCTTGCTTGGATACTTTCTTCTTATGCAAAAATTTTGAACTTTTAGGTTATTTATAATTATTTTTTACGTGCTTTTCTTTGAAATTGCATATGTATGTTTTATAACAAAAATCCCCCCCCCCCCCAAATATTTCCCCCCTATATTTAGATAAAATAGAAATGAATTAGCCGTAATAATATTAATTTCAGAGAAAAATAAATAATTAAAATTTTTATTGAGTTAAAATGTTGCAATTTTTCCAATCATTAATTTCAGATGGCTATTGACTACCGGGGAGTTTAAACCTTCAATTTTTCAGAGAAACATTTATAAAATCATATTACTAAATCAACCTTAAGCTTTATAAAGATCAGTTTAAAATATCTGGTGTGGACAGGTCCACAGAAGAACTTGTTCAAATATTGTAATAATGGACAAATTATTTCAATTTAAAGTCGCCGAATTAAGTTAGAGAACGATAAATGTAATACAATGCAAATTCAATGAATTTAAGATATAAAAATAGCAGTTCTCACAAATCTTGTAATGAAATATGTATAAAAGTGTTATGTGTTGTGTCTAAAGTATTAGAAATACTTTATTTAGGAGATTGGTTCATGGCCACTGCAATATTGTTCCTTTTTATGATAAAAATCACCGATGTAAATCAAAAATTCACATTCTTCATACTTAGAGGAAGGCAGCTCGAGCGACACATGTATTGTTGTATAAGAAATGTTTTTCTCCTATAGCAAAAGCAAGAGTTTTATGTGAGCAACATTTCCCCTTAACATTTTACTTCTTGAAAAATGCATTTTTGGAGGCATTATATATTAACTGTGACTTTCTTTCAAAAGTTAAATCCAGTCAGTCTTTGGGTATTTTTTGAGAGAGAAAAGTAGCACGATGATAGATTTACAAATCAAGCCAGTTCGATGATGTGCCAAAGCAACCAATATCTGTTGAAGAATATTGATTTTTGGTTTGTGAAATTGCTGATAATATGAAAACATTTCCATCCAAGAGCTGTTCACCTATCTGTAAATCATGAGGCGTGTGTGCTTTTCCACGTCGGGCTCACATAAACAATGAATGCATTTTTTACTATTTTTTTTATTCATGAGATGGATCCAAAATAGAATCTATATTTATGTTTCTCTGCGCGCATTGTGTTATTTTAGAAACTGGCTTCCGCTTAAGGGGACAAGTATAGTGTTTTTTAAAATAAATTAAAATAATTAAAAACTATAGAAAAACATAAAAACAGAGCTAAAATATTTGTTTGACATATTTTAAAAATAGGGTTTCCATTCAGTTCAAAAATCGATACTTACAACCATAGAACTTTAACTCGTTATCTCTAGAAATAAAATCTAGTCAAAGTAATAGTATTTGCAAAAGTATTAGGCTTTATAAGTAAGTGTAATATATAAACAAGAAAGATCAATCATGCATAAAGCATTGATTATGAAACACTTTCCAATTTCAATGCAATTTTATTTAAACATCCCTAAAATGCGATACATTCCTCGGTAATATTTTTAAAATTATCACAATACTACATTAATTTATTATATTCGAAAGCTTAAAACTTCATCGAAAAAAATGAACTTCATTCAAATGACGGAATTGAAATATACATTGCCTGGTTTAAACATCTATGAATGCGATATATTCCTCGGTAATATTTTTAAAATTATCATAATACTACAATAATTTAATATATTTGAAAACTTCATCGAAAACAATTGAAATTCATTCAAATGACGCCATAGAAAAAATAACACGCCTAGCTTTCTCTATAAAAGCAGCATTTCATTCATAAACAATTTCCCATTCATGTCATTCATCACAATACTATAATAATTTATTTTATTTAAAAATTAAGACCATGGAGCTACAAGTAATTAAACTCTATGCGTAAAACTTCATCGAAAAAAATCGTCCTTCTCTTTGTAAAATTAATGAATATTTCATTCATATCAACTACGCAGACTCCATGAACTAAATGATTTTGTGTTAAAGAAATACAGAAATTCTAGTACAACTCATTCTACATATTTTGCTGTTTACATTTTACATAGGTGAAAAATAGGCTTCGTTGTAGAAATAATCAAATTTGGATGAGCATTTAAACTCAAATATATTGTCATTGCGTTGTTTCAGTATGTAGATGCACAGAATTTAAGCAAAAATAAAGTAGTTTTAGGACGGATACAACACTCAATATGAATTTAAAAGAACTTTAAAAATCACGATTTTGAGACAAGATGGATGCCATGTTTTATTTTGAAGTGGGTCACGTGATCTCTTCATATAACGGTCACGTGATCTCTTCATATAACGGTCACGTGATCTCTTCATATAAAGGGTGTAATTATTATTTTAATTTTTATTAAAAAAACTACGGAATATATTTTGCTGAAATTTTTTTTATATATTTTATTGGATAATTTGAATATTTCCTAAAACTGTCGAAGCAATTTGTGAATTTTAATCGAAGCAATTTGTGAATTTTAAATTCGCTTAAAAACGTTTGAAAAATTAGGTCCCATGTATTTCATTTTTTCAACCCGGGTTCAATTCAAAACTAATTGGGTGATATTATTCATTTATATTCTCAAATGTCCTACAGACCGTCTGAACAACATACTAAATTTCATTTTGATAAAGTCATTTTTACGGCAGTTATCGTGCGAACGGACAGACAGACAGAATGAACATAGTCATAAACACTTTTCAACTATGTTGTAAAGGGTTAAAAACAGAAATAGTAGAAAATGCACTTTAAACGTTTTGGGTCCTGAAATTAGTCCATATAAATTGTTTGTATTTGAGTAAAAAACAAACCATATATTATTTCCACCTTTCAGATTAGTTTTAAAATATCCTGAACCTGAAGTAACTCTCTTTTTCAAGGGGCACGTTCTCTCAGAATTTTAGCCCGTTTTATAAGTAGGCAAGCCTTCTTATATGTTGCTCTACCTCGTCTTTTTAACACTTTACAACAAAGTTGAAAAGTGTTTATGACTTTGTTCATTCTGTCTGTCTGTCTGTCTGTCTGTCTGTCTGTCTGTCCGTTAGCACGATAACTGCCGTAAAAATGAGTTTATCAAAATGAAATTTTAGTATGTTGTTCAGACGGTCTGTAGGACCTATGGGAATATAAATAAATAATATCACCCAATTAGTTTTTTATTGAACCCGGGTTGAAAAAATGAAATACATTGAACCCTATGGGACCTAATTTTTCAAACATTTTTTAAGTAAATTTAAAATTCACGAATTGTTTCGAAATTTTTAGGAAATATTCACATTATCCCATAGAATATATAAAAAAAAATTCAGTAAAATATGTTAAGTAGTTTTTTAATTAAAAAAATTATTTAATATAGGGAAAAAAACAAATTCAATTAAATTCTGACTTTGGGATATCTTCCAGAAAGAAAAGAGAGAGATATTATATAATAAATATCTCTCCCTTTGTTTAAACGTTTTGCATATGGGAGTGGCTTCATATTTTAAAATAAATTTGGTGGATAACAATTTTTCATTTTTTTTAAATTTTATATAACTCTTCTTGATAAATTTAATTGATGGCATTTTAAATGCACTTTCCTACGTCCTAGAGAGTTAAAATTTGGTACACAGCTTAAATTTGTTGAACATTTTATTCGACAAAAATTTGATGGATCTTTAAATATAGATCATACATTTTTTTCGAAATGGCCTGAAAATAATCCCCGTTCACTTCTATAAATCATTGGTGTAATATTGTTAAAAATTCTGATGTGGACAGCACATGTCTTTCTCTGCAGACTCATATTCGTTCTCTTTATTTATTTAATGATAATTTGAGTTTATCTGCACAACATAAGTATTTTAAATGACATTGAATTTACACGTTAAACTTAAATTTGGTTCTCATTTGATAGCTGAACTTATTGTCAAAGGTGGCGTAGCGAAAACGCGAAAAAACTAGAATATCTCAAGAACGGCTAGTCCTAGAGTAATGGGGTTAGTCTTATTCTTTTTGTTGTCAAAAATCACATATAAAATAGGAATTTAATTGATGTAATTGAGCACACGTAGTCTTTTATTTTTATATATAACGATTTTTGCTGGCCATTTCGCAAAAATAGCCCGTTCCTTTTTCCCGAATCGTAGTAGAATAACCTACAAATGATTTATATACAAAATTTTGTTAAATTTGGTATATAAATCACTTGTAGGTTATTGAAATATTATACTCCAAATTTTGTTAAATTTGGTTCATTAGTTTTTAGCTAGAGTGGATAAAGGCAATTTCTGCGGCCATTTCGCAAAGAAGGCAGATTCTTTTATTACGAATCGTACTATAATCTAATGAACATCAGGATTTCCCATAAAAAACATACCTACCAAATTGTATGAAATTCGGTCCATTAGTTTTTCAATTAGAGTGGACGTAATATCCACACAGACACACAGAAACATACACAGATACACCCTTACACACACAGACGTCTTCCTAAAAGTAGTTTTTTCGTGTTCTAGAAGTCCCAAAACGTGTAGATCCTTTGAAAATTCGAGTTCCGATCTTCGGCACGATTCCAATACTTTGAGTATATACACATACACATATATATTATCTGTGTATCTAAATTCCGTGCCTATGCAATTACAATAGTTGTGATTTTAAATGATCCCTAAACTTTTATTATTTCTTCAAGGAAGCCTAATTTTAACATATGCAGAATGCAAATATCTCAAGCGATTGTAAGATGAATTACATAAGAATTGCTGAATTTTTTTCACACAAAATTATTTAGCTCTGGAGTCTGGAATACAAGTTATATGAATGAAATATTCATTGATTTTGCATAAAGAATCAGATGATTTATATTTCGATACAGTTTTAAATATTTAAGTATAATAAATTACTGTAGTACTGTGATAATGTAAAAGATATTACCACTGAATGAATCACATTTTAGAAATTTTTAAATGAAATTACATTTCAGTTGGAAAGTGTTTCATAATCAATGCTTATGCATGATTGATCTTTCTTGTTTTTTAACATAACCTTTGAAAACTCTCTTATTCAAATTTTTCTCTATTTTCAAAGTCTCATGTCCAATAACATTTTTCGCAGCCTCCTAGGTGTTCATTAGGGTCTAAGTGGACTCTGAAGGACATTGAATTCGCAAATGACCTCTCTTTGATGGAGAAGCCATCTCTATCACCTGACTATGATTTCTAGACTTCCGTTTTCTAGGTATGATAAAAATAGCTGTAATTTTAAAATTACAGCACTGCGACATCTTCTGAGTTGAAAATAAATTACAAATGTAAAATAAAATAGACGAGTAAACATTGTAGCATATGTGAACATCAATGGTATTTAAATGATATGTTGTTTTAAATAAATAGTATATTTTTTGAGGAAATAATTTATGCACAGCATTGAAACCGTGTCAGGACATTTTTAAATATATAAGGTACGTTTTGGGAGTTCTTTTTTCCATTTTGGCTGAAAATACAGTGATAATTTCTCTTAAAGAGTTTATTGGTTTAGTTAAGGGTGAGCGTCAGTAAATTTTTTGTCCTATCCGCGCTTTGCTAACTTTCGCGGCACACATTTTTCGCCGAAATTCTGCTCAAACAGTTGCAAAATATTTTCTGTAAGATAAAATGCAATGCTTAGATTATATTAAAACTAAATTTAATACCCAATAAAACATAGAATATATTTTTTATTTTAATCCAAACTATTACTTTCCTTATATACATAATGTATAAGGAAAGTATTGTGACGGGGTCGAAAATTCGAAATCGAGTTTTCGACGGGAGAGCACGTTTCAAACATCCCTGATCACGAATCAAACATTTTTGAAGTGATGTCTGTGTGTGTGTGTGTGTGTGGAGACGATATCTCAAGAACGAATGGAGCGATTCCAATGAAATTTGGTACAAAAATCACAATCCGTGAATACTGGAAGCCTATTGTTTTTAAACGCAATCGAATGTTCAGAACCCACCTAAATTTTCGAGTGAAATTTTGCAAAAAATCATCAAAAAATCAAAACCTTTAATAAGTTAAGGAAATAGACATTTCCTATGTCATTTTTCCTTAGAAAACGATTGACATAAACTTTAAAACGCTAGCATGAACCATTCTCGAGATAGTGTACATTTTTCAAACAAATTTATCAAAAAATCCCATAAATTAAAAAAATATATTAACTGTTGAAAAACGTGTTTACTTTTCATATGTAATATCATGCGATAAATTGGGTGACATCATCTCGTGGACCTAGCTCGTTCCGTTCACGAGAAAAGATACTTTGAGTAATACTTTTGTATTTGAACGCCAATAGTCATTTATCTGCTATAAGAATAACTTATTTCTCCATCCATAACGCTTGGCGAGATTTTGGCGACGAATTTGGCGGAATGTCTCCAACTTGGCGACTTTTTTAAATGTTGCCAAATTAACGAAAATCTCGCCAAATGGATAAAACTTACGCTAAATCAATAAAAATGACGACTAATCGTCGAAAATTCAATATCTTGGAAAGAATATAAGAATCTACTATAAGAAATCTACTATAAGAATCTACTATGATATCTACTATACGAAAAACCTATTTTTTTACTGTAAAAGTAGTAAATTCATTGTATTATATAAGGAAAGTCATGTGTTGCCCACATCAGATTTTTTTTGGTGCTGCCATCTGTTGTCGTAATTTAATTCATACCGATTATTTTTATTTTTTAATGAAAATTTTTAAATATCTATTCCTTCTAATACAGTATTAAATACAGCAACAGATAATATATAATAATGCCACAATCAGGGAAAGGTAATTTCTCATTCTATAAATTTGTTAAAGGGATCTGAATGTACATCACTGAGGACTGCAGCTTTGTCTTCAAGTTCCTTTGTCTTCAAGTCCAAGTTCAATTACGTTTCCGCGATTGTGGTATTATTATATATAATCTGTTGTTGTATTTAATAGTGTATTAGAAGAAATAGACATTTAAAAATGTTCATTAAAAATAAAAATAGTCGGTATGAATTAAATTACAACAGATGGCAGCACCAAAAATATTTTGAATTAAAATAAAAAATATATTCTATGTTTTATTGGGTATTAAATTTAGTTTTAATATAATCTAAGCATTGCATTTTATCTATTAGATAATATTTTGTAAATGTTTGAGCAGAATTTCGGCGAGAAACGCGTGCCGCGAAAGTTAACAAAGCGCGGATAGGGCAGAAGATTTACTGACGCTCACCCTTAAGTGATAACAATAATAGAAAAGTGAGACTGCTGTGAAAATCAACTGAGAGGTCCTGTTTACAAATTTCACTTTCACTTTTTGGACGTCTGGATTTTTCTTTACATTGCTTATTTTCAATGGGGTTAATACTGTCACAGTGAATCGAATAATTATTATTCATACCTGTCTCAACCCCCTTGCTCTAAATTTGGCTTGCAGATTTACCCTATATTGTATTTAGTCCACAACAAGCATGGTGTGGACTAAATTTCTAATTTTTAAAGAGCAAAACATCTCGCAGATTACCATAATTCAAATCTGCGAATATATATGCATACCAATTATAAATAAGTTAAAATTAAGTATTTAAAAACAATCCTTATGGCAACGGTGACTTGTACTCATTTCACGGTCCATAGAACAGCTTGCCCAAAACTTTTAATAATAGTCAAGTTATTTCAATTTGAAGTTATATAATTAAATTAAAGAACGATAAATATAAAATATGCACATCGGATGAATTTAAAATATAAAAATGCCATGCATGAAAGTGTTATGTGTTGTGTTTAAATGTGTTAGAAATGTTTTATTTAGAAGATTGGTGCATGGCCACTACAATAATGCCCCTTTTTATGAGAAAAGCTTCGATGTAAATCTGAAATTCACATTTTTCATACTTAGAGGAAGGCACCTCGAGCGCCACATTTATTGTTGCATAGGAAAGACTTTTTCTCTTCTAGGAAAAGCAAGAGTTTTATGTGAGCTATATTTCCCCCTAACATTTTGTTCCTTGAAAAATACATTTTTGGAATATTTTACTGTGACTTTTTTTCAAAAGTTAAATCAAGTCAGCCTTTCAGTATTTTTTGAGAGGGAAAAGGGACACGATGATAGATTTGCAAATCAAACCAGTTCGATGATGTGCCAAAGTAACCAATATTGACTAAGGGATATCCGTTTTTACTTTGCAAAATTGCGGGTAATAAGAAAACTTTTCCATTCAAGAGCTGTTCACCCATCTATAAATCATGAGGCGTGTGCTTTTCCACGTCGGGTCCACATAAACAACGAATGCATTTTTTGCTATTTCTTTTATTCATGAAATGGATTCAAAACAGAATTTCTATTTCTTTTCCTCTGTCTGTTTTGCGTTATTCTAGAAACTTGTTTCCGCTTAAAGAGTTTATCGGTACAGCCAAGCGATAACAATAATAGAAAAGTGGGATTGCCGTAATATATAACTGAGAGGTTCTGTTTGCAAGTTCTATTTACACCTTTTGAGCGTCTGGACTTTTCTTTAAATTGCATCTCTTCAATGAGGTTACTACTGTCGCATTGAATAGGATAATTATTTTTCATACCTATTGTGATGATCGCATTTAAGTTTGATGCACAGATATGGAAAATAAAAGCCAAGGGTGAATTTTTAAACTACGGCTGATACTGAGCGCCAGGCAAATAATATATATATATATATATATATATATATATATATATATATATCCTTGTTCCTTTTGATATGTACGTCTTTTGCTTTGACGTTAATACGGAGATTGGCCTCAGGTAAATTTCGGCTCTGGGAGTGTTTCCTATGGAGTCAAAGTCGACTTTAACCGGGAACTAGGGGTCAAAATCCCCCTAGGCCTTTTCGAATTTCCCTGTTGGCTCCCCCCCCCCCTTTTGATATTTCATTCGTAGATCTTTTCTCTTATATATATATATATATATATATATATATGATATCATCTATATATATATATATATATATAGATGATTTTATAATATTATATTTCACGGTATTTTCATATTATATATATATATATATATAAATATAGGCTTTCACAACATGAAATCCAGTTTTCAATTGCTTACCTTATATATGGAGCAGAGAACGATGGGTATTTAATACCTATTTAGTACCTGCTTTATTTAAAAAGGAAATATTCTCAAGCCTAACTTTGGGTCCATTTTATTTTAATTTTATTTTTACATATGCTCATCAGAACGCTTTCAATAAAATATGACACAGGTATTTAAAATACAAGTAATTAAAATTCTTACAATATATATATATATATATATATATATATATATATATATATATATATATAATCTAACAATGGCAGGAGACTATGTGTTTACTGATTTGAAGTTATATATTGGTTCCAAATTTTTTAGGGGTGTAACATGTAATGGCCACCTGCGTTCTGAACATCATTGTCTCCTGCGTTCTGAACGGTGACGAAATTCAGAGCTTGGAGAAATGAACGCAAAAGAGATGTCTCAGCGAATGTACTTTTGCAAGAAGTGTAACGTTATATGCCTTGTCAATGATTAGGCAGAGTGCAATACATCTCGAAGTGAAATGTAGCTAAAAAAGATGTCCGCCATTTTATAAAATTTCAGACACGCAGATTCAGATTGAACTCTCTATGCGATGGTCAAGTAAACTTTCCCTGACGGTTTTAACATTTTCGACATGACTAATGTCGAAAGTATCTACTATAATGAGCCAAACTATTGCAAACACTGACATAATGCTGCTTTAAAATACACTGACAAGTGGAAATAGAGGTGATCAAGAGCGAAGGTTTTTGCAGCATTTCTTATGAATAAATAATAATTACACGCATAGTTTATAATTATGATTTTATATTTATGTCAAAATTGAAATATAAATTGTTCAGAGTGTCTGGTGCTCATTTATTCTAGTGATTTTAGAAAAGTTCCTAATTATTGAGAAATTTTTAGAAAAAATGTTGTAACGAATTGTAAGCAATTTGAAGGAAGATTAATTTAATAATTTGACTTTTTGTAAAAGTAGTAGTAATGTGTTTTTAAAAAAATAAATTGATTTAGTTTCAAAGCTTACTTGTTATTGTGTATTCTAATTCTATACATTTCCAGCGACTTTCAAAGAGTTACAGGTATTTAAAGGGTTGCAGATCTCATTTTGTAAATACTTTCTACATCTCATTTTGTAAAATTTGTACACTCATGCACACCCATTCAAGACTATAGTTTTAAATGTGCCATCTAATCACTGTAATCGATGATCATTTTTATATAAATTCTTTAACTCATTTACATAATTTAACTTCTAAATTTTTGGGTGTAATTCATTTTACTCACTTTATTTTAAATTTGCGTGGTTATAGTTGCGTGGTTATCTGTGAATTTTCTGTCACAAGTTTTATATGGATAGTATGCATTATGGATAGCACAATATATGGATGACATTGCCGTGCCTCACATAAATAACATTTAATGTGGATAATATATGGATAGCATTCCATCAGTATTGATAACATTCCTATAACATCACCTAAAATGTTTGTAAAATAACTTTGAGTTTCTTTCTCTTATTTTCTAGCGCTTCAAAAGTTTTAGGATCAATATCCATGTGCCCAAAATCCCTCTCTTTCGCTTCACTTACCTTAGAAGTTCTTCAAATTAACTGTTTTCTATGAGCTAGCGTCATTGTCCTTTTGGATCTGTGAATTTAGTCGATCGTATTTCCCGAGCTTTCCCCAGTGTGTGCGTTTGTCTAAGTGCTGCACATAAATCTTTACTAGTCGAATGAAAAATGACAGCTTCGAAATTAGAACGAATGGGCGCCGTTGAACTATGTCCTGATTGTACTGGAGTTGGTTGGAGAATCGAAATCACATTCTTTCGAAGCAAGATTGTTTCTAAGCTTCATTCCATAGTTCGGTGTGTTATCGCTAGTCAGAATGGTAAAATTAATACTTATAAATCACAATGTTTTATTTCTTGAGTGCTGAATTTGGTTAGCTAAATAAATGTTATTTCAAAACGGAAAAGTATTCTACTATTGAACCTACTATAGTACCGAGGGTATACCAAAATTATTCTTAAAATATCCTACCTAATGTAATAGTATTATTACTATCTATAAAAGCCGAATTCTTTTGACCTGTATCAACACACGATCTGTGTGATTGGTCAACATAAAAAATGGCTAATTGATTTAAAATGTTAAATCACTTATTGAACGTATTTTATAAATGTGTTGCTGAAAAATTATACAATCAAGAATTAAGCGTATTTATCAATATATATAAATAAAAATTAAAAATTAAAAACACAAAAATGCTCACAGATGAGAGTGCAACAATACTATCAAGCACCAAACGAAATTATTTGGATTTATTTTTTTATATTTTGAGAAGCAAATAAATGTTTGAATGAGAAAGAATAAAGCAGGAGAAAATAACATTGAAAATTATAACGTAACATTATTGAAATACTTCAAACAGAAATCAAATAGAGCTCCTAGAAAATGTTTGAATATTAAGACAATTCTTTCTAAATTATTTTTACCAAAATTTCAATGTCTAACTCATAGAAAGAGCAACATTTGCGTAAAGCGTCTTTTGGCTTGTACATGTGCATGAAAGTGATCACAGAATTCGACATAGCTGAGCAACATAAGATAAGTACGATTAAGCTCCAAATTTATATGGTAAACTATTATAAAATTCTGTCGTAAGACGTTGATAAAATGTTATACCAAAGTTAGCAGAATACAACTTAAAATTCATAAAAGGTAAGTCGGGGTATTCTACACTTAGGGAAAAATCAGATTCAGAAATCATCATCACCCAAAACTTAATGCTATTGTTTCCGAAGCTTTTATTCTACTGATATACAGACTACGGTCTATTATTTTTTACACAATAAGAAAATAATGTACTATCATATTTCCCAGCAGGTTAGGGAAATCACCTCAAATCGAAAAGCACTTTAAGAATTAGAAATGCAACTGGAACTGCATTGTTTATTGAATAGGAAAATTGATAACAATAGATAACAGAAAAAATAATTATGAAAAGAGCAGGAATTTTTTTAATTATTATCTGATTTAGATGAAAAATGAAGATACAAAGGATGACTTAATTATTGAGCATGCCGCTTTATAATAATGTGCCTTAGCTTTCATTAATTTCATAATGGGGGAAATTTCTTTGAAACTTAAGACTAGCCAGTTTTCGCCATTGATTAATTTCGCCAAGCATCCATTGGCATATTAATGAGGAGCAATAAAAGTACCCGTTAAAATACATACCAAAATGCGCGAAATTCATGGTGGAAACGACTGCCACGAAAGTAAACTTTTGAACTGTTCATAATGATGTAAAAAGGAGCGGCAATTTGCGATATATATATATAAATAAATTTAAAAATATTCAAAGAGTGAAAACAATTTAAATGTTAAATAATAAGTATGTATTACATGCATCCATTGCTATTCATTCTATTTTTTAATTAGTTTTATTTCCTACAGATTGACGTTCTGTTTACCCCAACTAATTTATATCTGCGAGTTGGGCAGGATTCACTTTTTGTCCAGTTTCCTTCTGTTGGTTGGTCTTGTTCTTCCGTATCCGGATGCCTTCGTATTAGCACGCATTGGGGACCAGCCTTTGCTTTGTATTGGTACCGTGAGCGTTTGCCTAGGCTAGAAAAGCAGCTTTAAACGGGAGGTGGAGTCGCAATCCTCCCCAACCATTAAATGCAAAGCATTTGGTTATCCCATATTCCTTTAAATCTTCTTTTTCTTGGATTATTATCTGCTTCGGAGTATAGAGCGGCTTGGCGCCTTTTCCTGAGTAGTGCCTTTGCTTTTTGTGGATATGCATAGAAATTCTATTTGATTTTGGTAACTGGTTTTTATATGATATATATATATATATATATATATATATATATAATAGTAGTTTGATTTCCATTTGATTGATGATTTGCTGTTTTATATTTTGTTCTGTGGGTGTTTTAGAAAGTTAGATTTATCGTGTTGCAGCTTCTTACTTTTCGTTCATTGGATTTTCAAACTACTATTATTATTGAAATCATTTTATTTATAAGCTGCATTTGCGCAATAAAGTAAATGTATTTTGCATTTTCATTCCATTTACTTAATAGCTTTAAATTCTTATATATATATCTCTTATATATCTCTTATATTCTTATATAATATATATATATATATGTATATATATATATATATATATATATATATATATATATATATATATATATATATATATGTATATATATATATATGTATATATATATATATGTATATATATGTATATATATATATATGTATATATATATATATATATATATATGTATATATATATATATATATATATATATATATAATTTTTCGTAGATACTGTAGCTTACTAAAATATGAAGGATACTATGCAAATATGATTAAATAAAGAATTTAAAGCTATTAAGTAAATGGAATGAAAATGCAAAATACATTTACTTTATTGCGCAAATGCAGCTTATAAATAAAATAATTTCAATAATAATAGTAGTTTGAAAATCCAATGAACGAAAAGTAAGAAGCTGCAACACGATAAACCTAACTTTCTAAAACACCCACAGAATAAAATATAAAACAGCAAATCATCAATCAAATGGAAATCAAACTACATGGACTACTGTAAATGGAATGAAAATGCAAAATACATTTACGTTATTGCGCAAATGCAGCTTATAAATAAAATTATTTCCATAATAATAGTAGTTTGAAAATCCAATGAACGAAAAGTAAGAAGCTGCAACACGATAAACCTAACTTTCTAAAACACCCACAGAATAAAATATAAAACAGCAAATCATCAATCAAATGGAAATCAAACTTCTGTTATTATTATTATATATATTGAATTGTTTTTTTATATATATATATATATATTTTTATTTTATTTTTGCATAATTCTTATTATTACATATTTCAAATATATATATATATATATATATATATATATATATATATATATATATAATTTAACTAAAAGGGTTAAAATTGAGCCTGAAGAGCATTGTGTATCAGCTAAAACTAACTAAAATACTCTTAATGAATACCAGATTAAGAATTCAATGGAATGCAAGTCAGTAAGATATAAATTACTGGGGTAAACAGAACGTTAATCTGTAGGACATAAAACTAATTAAAAAATAGAATGAATAGCAATGGATGCATGTAATACATACTTATTATTTAACATTTAAATTGTTTTCACTCTTTGAATATTTTTAAATTTATTTATATATATATATCGCAAATTGCCGCTCCTTTTTACATCATTATGAACAGTTCAAAAGTTTACTTTCGTGGCAGTCGTTTCCACCATGAATTTCGCGCATTTTGGTATGTATTTTAACGGGTACTTTTATTGCTCCTCATTAATATGCCAATGGATGCTTGGCGAAATTAATCAATGGCGAAAACTGGCTAGTCTTAAGTTTCAAAGAAATTTCCCCCATTATGAAATTAATGAAAGCTAAGGCACATTATTATAAAGCGGCATGCTCAATAATTAAGTCATCCTTTGTATCTTCATTTTTCATCTAAATCAGATAATAATTAAAAAAATTCCTGCTCTTTTCATAATTATTTTTTCTGTTATCTATTGTTATCAATTTTCCTATTCAATAAACAATGCAGTTCCAGTTGCATTTCTAATTCTTAAAGTGCTTTTCGATTTGAGGTGATTTCCCTAACCTGCTGGGAAATATGATAGTACATTATTTTCTTATTGTGTAAAAAATAATAGACCGTAGTCTGTATATCAGTAGAATAAAAGCTTCGGAAACAATAGCATTAAGTTTTGGGTGATGATGATTTCTGAATCTGATTTTTCCCTAAGTGTAGAATACCCCGACTTACCTTTTATGAATTTTAAGTTGTATTCTGCTAACTTTGGTACAACATTTTATCAACGTCTTACGACAGAATTTTATAATAGTTTACCATATAAATTTGGAGCTTAATCGTACTTATCTTATGTTGCTCAGCTATGTCGAATTCTGTGATCACTTTCATGCACATGTACAAGCCAAAAGACGCTTTACGCAAATGTTGCTCTTTCTATGAGTTAGACATTGAAATTTTGGTAAAAATAATTTAGAAAGAATTGTCTTAATTTCAAACATTTTCTAGGAGCTCTATTTGATTTCTGTTTGAAGTATTTCAATAATGTTACGTTATAATTTTCAATTTTATTTTCTCCTGCTTTATTCTTTCTCGTTCAAACATTTATTTGCTTCTCAAAATATAAAAAAATTAAATCCAAATAATTTCGTTTGGTGTTTGATAGTATTGTTGCACTCTCATCTCTGAGCATTTTTGTGTGTTTATCCCCATTTGTATTGTTTTATACATCTACCTCTGATTTCAGGGAGATACGATTTCCTCGTGTCTTACTTTTTCTCTTTTTCGAACTTGCATCTTTTTAGGGTTCGGTTATTAGCCATCTAATGAAGCGAAAATGCTGACGGCTGTAAGACGGTGTGTTGAGCCAAATTGTTTTTTACGTCCCACCCTACTACACTAATTCGATTTTCACTGTTTCGCGCCGTACTAAATACTGTGTGGGGCCCATAAATGTCTGTTACCCAGGGCAACCCCTAATTCCCTTTCTGTCCAATGACCTACTTTCCGGTCACTAAAGTTAAAATACTTCTATTCTCTCTTTTCATGCAATTATGGGGAAGGTGGACGAATTCTGCAATTTTTTGACAAGACTACCGCGTTTGTCCAGGAAAAGTTATACTTTATTGCATTTTTGCATAATTGGTTGAAAATGATGTGTTACCATTAACTTTTGCCTTAAAGTATACGATATAAGAGGATTGTTAACCTCATACGAAGAAGTAGCTGGTTCTCTCAGCAAAATATTTGAAATCTTCTCAGATACTATATACATTTAAGACCTGGACTCAATAGAAAACTTTTAAGAGATATTGTAAACTAATATTGCTATTGTCTTAAAATATCATGCATATGGCTCTTTTATGCTGTTCGTCTGTAATATTTTGACTAAATATATTTCTAATCTTTGTACAAGAACCACTGAATATTGGTGTAATTTAGGTTCTCATCATAGTGTCTTTAACATGCGGTGTAATTAATTACGCTACATTTTCCCAAGAAATGTTCAACGTACAGACATAATTTTTAGGCAGTATAACAGCGACCGTGGCCTAATATAATCTCGTCTTTTCCCAATGATTAACATAAAACGTCCTAAAAATTATCCCCTCTTTTTATAATCATAGGAAATTATTGACTGTACAGTGCTACAAGAAGGATTTGATGTCGTCTTAAGCCACGTATAATGTCTGCAGCAACTTTTTGGTTTGCGATTATTCTGCTATTCATGAGGCGAAGTTCGTCGCAGGCTGGATGTTAAGAAGGTTGTGTGTTCAGATCACGTCTGGGTCACCACTTGTAACGTTTTGCTTCTCAGGCGCGACCCAAACTCACGGCCAGCTGGTCTAACCCAACACTAATGCTTTAGGCCGAAAGATATCTTTAAAACTGAAGCCTTTTTTCGGGATACGTTTCCTGTGGTCGGTCGTTGGATGCAATTGGATACGGTATAGACGAGCAGTCACCACACGTTTAAGCACTGCTGCAAGTTACCAACCCAAGTTTCAGTTAACAATTATTTTAATAAAACAACATAATTAATGTTTTGCAACGAAGAATAAAAGTTTTTATGTTTTACGCAACTGTAAAATGGGTAAAATATCAAATCTACTTGCGAATTTACATATGTTATGTAAATTAATATAGGAAATAAATTTTTATGTGAAGAATTAAGATCTCCAGACCTTGACATATTTTTAGCTGTGTTATACAGCTAAAATATTTCATTGTGAAAATAAAGGTTATATTAGATATGCGCAAAAACAGATTGTTTCTCATATAAAGATAATTGGATTTTCGCTCTTCCGGACTTAACTGAATGGCATGTTTACGCGTAAATGGATTTACCCGTGTCTCCTTATTTAGAATTCTATCAAATACCATTCATTTACATGGTAATTTTAGATTATTTTCGGGTGCTTTGAATAAATGAAAATGTTAAACATTCCATTCTAATTTAGAGTAATTGGGTTGGATAATGTATTCTCAGTATGAGTTTAACAGATGGAAATAACATATTCGCTGTATTATCCGTCTTATAATACAGACTTTCTATTCTATATTGCTATTTCTTAAATAAATACTTTTAAAGTGAACTTTTATTTAAGTACGATTTAATATGTATAAGTTTGTATTAGAAATGTCACGACTCCAAGAAAGTGGCCCTAAATACCTTAAATAAGACCCTAAATACCTTAAAACCTTATGATCAGAACTTTATGCCCTGGCGTAATACACCTTAAAAAAGCGTACGGTTCCAGAAGGGAACAAAATAAAGGTGAAGAATGAGTGGTTATCGCTCGAGTAAGTTAAGCTGAAAAGATGAACTAGTAAAAGTAAAAAAGAAAGGTATTTTTTTTTAAGTACTTCATTTCATTTTTTGTATATAGCTTAAATGTACGAAAATTATAGAATTGTATTGAAGTTTGCAATTTAGATCTGTAATCGAGCATTTCGCGCACACCATTTTAAGTTATTCCCAAAAAACGAGTACATTCCTATGGCGGGCCTGGAACGGGCTGGACCGGTTAGGTTCAAAATCAAGAAAATAATAATAAAAAAAAAACATTAAAATATACCATCAAAGACAGATATATATCAAATTTAAGATTTCTAGCTACTCCGGATCTTGAATAATTAAAAAAAAAAACGAGTACATTCCTGTGGCGGGCGCAGTACGGGTTAGCCCGATAAGACTCAAAACATAAATAATTAAAACATACCACAAAAGACGACAACGACATACCAAATTTGAGCTTTCAGCTGCTCCTGTGCTTGAGTTATTCATCAAAAACGAGTACACACGTATGGCGACCCAGGCGCAACCATCGTAATTTACGTTGTGTTGGTCGCGACCCCAGACGGGCTAACCCGGTAAGGTTCAAAATTCAGAGAACAAAATGCACCATAAAAAACGACATACCAAATTTTATGTCATTATGATCAATTGAACCTGATTAGTTAGGGCCTTGAAGATTTTAATCATCGCAATGACAAACAAACACTAGATCAAGTTAAATAAAATGTTGTAAAAATAAAGGATGTGAGTATATCAGCGAAATTTGCTTGCTAATCGGATCTACAGGAGTTGAAATGCATCAAAACACCGGATTTTGAGATTACGAAACCGAGTTTGATACCCACAGACCGATCGACGGAAATGAAGGAAAGTAATTTCCGGTATCTGGTGAGCCAATTCGATGTTTTTTCGTTTAAAATTCAATTTGTGAAAACTTTAACATCACCATAATTTCCTATCCTGCCGCGCGGAAAGTGAAAGTACAGAAATCTAAAGTTGATCGTTTTCCTGAATGTTTTTTCCGAAGTATTTGTTGACGATCTTAGCTCTTAGGTTCCAAAACTATTTTCTGTTCTTATTTTTTGTATTTGTTTAGAATCTGTTATATTTATCGTTGGTTTGAGTGACTCATATATGGTTCGAAACCTGTTTGTTGACTTTTTAAAATGTAATAGGAATTTTATGTTTGTATAGTTTTACTCACTGAGCAAGTGTTTTAAACCCTTTGCTGGACGTTCACTTTCTTCGTTGGTATTTTAACATTCATTCATGGTGTCCTACCCTTTGTTCCTTTATCCTTGGTTTTTTACCTCTTTATCGTTTCTCGTCGGTGGCGATCCCCTTTCTCTGCTTCAGTCACGTTTCATGTTCGTAACATCAGACGCCGATCTAGATCTCACGAGAGTTGCTCTTCTCGTGTGTCCTGAAGAAAAATGCTGTTTCTTGCCTTCGAAACCGGTCGATACTATTAATTTTGTGTTATATGCTGCTTTTAGAAAAGTTATTCTACTTTATTATTTTAGCAACAGTTTGAGCTGCACGTAGGTAAATTATGTATGAAAAACAGTATATCAAATTGAATTTGAAAATATCTACTTGTTGAATCACATAGTATTTTACAGACTATTTTCTACAGTACTAAAATGCTACTATTCTTTTAATAAGTCATATTCAGCCTTTTAAAGTATTTATATATTGAATTTTATAATTAGAAAATTGTTATCTTTTTACAGAAACATAAACCTTAAATTTGCTTGTATTTTTCTAAATTTATCACTTGACTATAATAAGCTATAGCTAAAATAAATACAGAAAAAAAAATGCCCTTCATTTTACAGTGAAGTGACGGCAATGACAGCAAAATCGTGGTCCACAGGTGGTGAGGGATGATAAGTTGAGCACTTTCTTGCTACCCTTCAATTTATCCTTATTTTACTTTGTTGTTTTTAAAAGATATTTTTACGAAGCTTTTATGGTTTGTACGGGTTTTATGTAAGTCACAGTTATGAAATTGTAGCATATAATTTTTATCTGTTTTTAATTTTTGTTTAGTTTTATTTATTTATATATCTTCTATGTGCACTTAAGCGTCCCCTAGCGTCTAAGGAATCAAGTTATATTGATGTTCTAACTAAATATAAAAGTTAAAAGAAGAATTCCATCAATAAAACGTAGCCACAATTTAAAATCACCCCTAGGACTTTTTTTTAATAGCCAAAACTTCCATAAAAATAACGCGCAAAAAAGAAGAAAAATAACTTAAAATGGTTACCTCACCCCCCTCCGCAATATAACTCTTTACTGCAATGTTGTTTTAGTTTGGAACCAATGAAAATATCCGTTACTATTATTTTGATAACGATCTCTATTGGAAACAGTATCGGTAGTACCAAAGTTTTGCAATGAAAGCAACGCAAAATGCTGTAAAAATGGAAAACAATTTATAAGGGCAGGTGTTTTGATTATATTGCCTAACTGAACTATAGCGATGGGCAAACTTATGCGGTGTATCGTTTAGTGAATATTGATACATTATCAATATCGCTCCTCAGTGAATCGATACTGTCCTATCGACTTAATCAGTATTCTAACATAGATCATTATATTTTATGAATCGCGTTTTACAATTTCAAATTTGGAATGTACAAAAATAAAATTGGAAACTAATTTCTAATTTTTATTTTAATAAATTATGAAAATTATATATATCCATATAGTTGCAATATACATCGTGACCATAGTCATTATAATGTAATTTGATTAATGAGACTAATACAAATAGAGTACAATATCGTTTATCCGGATCAAAGAGACTGGGTGTTATATAAAAAACAAAATTCACAATAGCTTAGAAATGTGATAATATATACAGCTGCTTAAGAAATATTGTACGGACGAAATACCTCTTTTGAAATATTGCAATCTTTTTGAGAAACACTATATAACTTCCATAGCTAATATTTATACCTAACTTTTATTTTCATAAATTAATAAAATCACCCCATTCACTTAGAATTTAGAGATAACCTTTATATTAAAAATTGCTCTATTTAAATACATTCTTCGAGATTCAGTTATTTTCAGAACTTCCGCCATGTTCAGTATTTTTGAAACAGGCTACAAGGACGTTGTGTATTATTAAAGATCATTTGTCGGATTACTTTTATTATTATAACGAAATCATCGTTATCTTTTATCATTATACAGGGTGTCCCAAACACATTGACCTCGGCTTTTATTCCTTAAATATTGATCTTAGACATATATAATAAATTATAAAGTTGCGTAAAAAAAATGTATAGAATTTTATGAAATCGATAAAAATTTTCAGGGGATTAAATTTGAAGAAATACAAAATTGAAATTTTTTTACGGCCCTGTACAAAAGCATTTCTAATAAGTAAAATGTGCCCCATACACTAATAAGGTGATGTACAAAATTTCAGCATTTTATCATAAAAAATCCCAGAGATACGTTGAAACAAAGTTGGTAAGGGATTAATCACAAATTAAAATGTAAATGTTTACAGCAAGAGTGCAAATAACGCAACGCAGAAATGCATCATAGGCAAATAATATCTGCCTCTTATCTTTAATGCATCTTTGGCATGGATAGAAAACATTTTGAACAAGCTTGTAATCTTTGTGTAAAGTTATTATTTCTACACAGTGTAGATACTTTTGTACCAATAAATAGCAACAATATTTATTTATGTTATCATTGTTTTCTTTCGTAATTTGTGTATGACCCCTGAAACGCGATCTGCCTACATGATTTTTCCCCTCTGAGAACCCATGTTGATGCATCGAAAAGTGGTTTGAGTCAGCATTTTTGTCTTTTCATCTCTCTGGGACTTTCTATGATAAAATGCTGAAATTTTGTATATCACCTTATTAGTGTATGGGGTACATTTTACTCATTGGAAATGTTTTTGTACGGAGACCGTATAAAAATTTAAATTTTGTATTTCTTAAAATTTAATTCCCTTGAAAATTAATCGACTTCATAGAATTCTGTACCATTTTTTACGCAACTTTGTAATTTATTGTATATGTCTAAGATCAATATTTAAGGAATAAAAGCCGAGGTGAAAGTTTTTGGGACAGCCTGTATACACACACACACACACACACATGTAATATATGTGTGTGTGTGTGTGTATGTGTGTAATGGCAGCTACAATAGTCCAGGGAAGAGGCCTTTCACGTTACCAAAAAATCTACTTTATTATATGACACTCGAAACATATCATTTGTTACATAGGACCGAACTCCTGATCGTCGACCAGTTTTCAAGAATTCTTAAAGCCGTCTGCGTTGGTTCACATAATGTATAGTTACATCGCAGGGGGAGGAATATGACGACATGGGGCACATGCTTTGCGTTCTTTATGCTTTAAATATGTGATGGGGGAAGCAGTTTTATATGAGAAAGTTTACGCAGAGGTTAAGATTAGTGACCATATATGGTATGGTCGAGGAAAAGAGGATGTGCTGGCAGACTTAATATTAGTGGCGTGGGATAGAATTTAATATAGTTGCAATACGTGCTGGACATGAAATAGAAATTTGGAATAATAATTATGAAAGAAAAGGGCTCGTTATTGGGAAAAGCTTGAGATTTCTGTATCATATATATATACATATATGAATGCCAAATGGCAGTGACCACGATGACAAGAGTGACAAAAGAAAAGACGCTCACCACTACTCTCAACTGCAAAACTTTTCCGCTTGGCAACATCAACATTATGTTTCTGCATAACGAAAGTAAGATACTATAACTCCCTTGCTTTGTAATTTCCGACGGATGCCATGTTTTTGTACATTTGACAGCAGATCATATATTAAATTGCTTAAAAGAAATTCATGTGTAGTACTACGTTGATTTGATTTTCCCAATTTACTCAATGCTTTGTCTGGAGGCCGTAAAATGTCGTTGCCTGTGGCAACTTACCATTTCCTTTTACTTCGAAGTGACCTGCAGTACTTCTACTAACGCTGAAAATTTCCAGTTTTCGATCAAAAGCAAATTCGTAGGAAATATATTCCCGTTTCCCAAGAGAATAAGTTACATACTGATTTTAAGTACTTACTTCCTTTATCAGTATAGACTATAGGTCAAATTTAGATCATTCTTTTGTGTGAATTTAGGCGTGATTTTGTGAATTTTGTTGCGGCGCGCCCGGTTTATGCTCTAAAGTTTTATCTTTATTATAGGTCGAGAAACTTCCAAAGTGGAGCCATTTTGAAAACATATGCCCATCCGTAACGATTTGGTGACAGTCACTTGATTTATCTAGCGAAAAGTATTTTGTCAGTATTTAAAAATATCTTTTATGGAACTGTAGTTTTCTTCAGCCGAGCGCAACACCGTGAAATAGGTAAAGACACACTTGTCAGATGCTCTTATCTTGTTTTCTAAACAAAATTTTATATGAATAAGAGACAAAATAACATTATATCGAAAAATTTTAGTTTCATTTTTATCAGCTTTATAATAAGTTATTGAAGTACTTATTTCCTTTATCAGTATGAGTCAAAATTAGATCATTCTTTTGAATTAATTTATGCGTGATTTTGTGAATCTTGTTCCAGTGCATTCGGTTTATGTTCTAAAGTTACGATTTTGTGCCAATCACTTGATTTATCTAGCGAAATAAAATATTTGTCAATATTTAAAAATATCTTTTTTGAAACTAGTTTTCTTCAACTGAGTGTAATAGGTAAAGACACACTTGTCAGATGCTCTTATCTTGTTTTCTGAGTAAAATTTTATATGAATAAAAGATAAAAATAACATTATATCGAAAAATTTTAGTTTCATTTTTATCAGCTTTATAATAGGTTATTATCAGCTTTATAAAGTATTTAATTCCTTTATCAGTATAGGTTAAAATTAGATCATTCTTTTGAATTAATTTATACGTGATTTTGTGAATCTTGTTCCACTGCATTCGGTTTATGTTCTAAAGTTACGATTTTGTGACAAGTACTTGATTTATCTAGCGAAATAAAGTATTTTGTCAATATTTAAAAATATATTTTATGAAACTGTAGTTTTCTTCAGCCGAGCGCAACACCGGGAAATAGGTAAAGACACACTTGTCAGATGCTCTTATCTTGTTTTCTGAACAAAATTTTATATGAATAAAAAATAAAAATAACATTATAGAGAAACATTTTAGTTTCATTTTTATCAGTTTTGTATTTATGATAGGTTATTTAAGTACTTATTTCTTTTATCAGTATAGATCAAAGTTAGATCATTCTTTTGTGTGAATTTAGACGTGATTTTGTGAATTTTGTTCCAGTGCGCCCGGTTTATGCTCTAAAGTTTTATCTTTATTATAGATCGAGAAACTTCCAAAGTGGAGCCATTTTGGAAACATATACACATCTGTAACGATTTTGTGACTGTCACTTGATTTATCTAGCGAAAAGTATTTTGTCAGTATTTAAAAATATCTTTTATGAAACTGTAGTTTTCTTCAGCCGAGCGCAACACCGTGAAATAGGTAAAGACACACTTGTCAGACGCTCTTATCTTGTGTTTTGAACAAAAATGTATATAAATTAAAAAAAAAAAACTTCATAGCGAAATATTGTGGTTTCATTTTCTTCAGTTTTATAATTATTAGATTGTTTTATCTTTAATGCCTTTATAGTGGACTATCGTGCATGAAACATCGAATATGTTTAAATTCGTTTGCTTGTAATGATTTAGAGTAAATACTTTGTATGTAAAATAAAGATAACGAAAAACATAACGTACCGTTTGGATTAAGCTCCGGTAGCTTTTAAGATCCGGTGCATGAAACATCAAAAACGTTTAAATTCGTTTGCTTGTAATAAATTAGAGTAAATGTTTTGCATGCGAAATAAAGATAACGTAAAATAGGTTTCCGTACCTTATTCTGCAATCAAAAATGCTTTTGAAAGCTTACGTTTAGATACTTAATTCTTCAATATGCAACAATGCAATTTTTTATTAAAATGTTTTTAATGAAAAATGCCAAAGTTAATTTTTTTTAAATGTTCTAAAGATTATTTGAGCTTCCCTGAAAGAAGGGTGAACCGAATTCATATTGTAATTGCGTTTTTCTTAAGTATCTAGTGTTTATATGTTTTTCTTCGTTTGCATCTAGTTATCTAGATAGAGACGTAATTTCACATGCACTTCATTTCAAGTGAGCTTACGAGAGGATAATTGTATGTTATAGTTATACCCACATTGAACTCCTTTCATTTAGAAGTTAATTATACTATTGGAAAAATTCTACAAATGCTAATTATAAAATACATTTAAAGCAAATGCTCTCATTTCGCGACAAGTTTAATTGTGCTGATAAGTTTTGTTGTTGTAAATTCATTGTAAAATATCAAAATAAATTAGGAATTAACCGTGTTTAATTAATTTCTGAACGACCGGTTAAAAGGCTTTTCTTTTTTCGGTGTTTATTATTTTTTTAATTTCTGCTAAGTGTTCTAAGGGACAGACGTATTTTTAAAAGGAAAAGGAATAGGAAATAATATTTTTAATGTTTTAGTTTGTGCATTTTTAATTGCATTTGTAAGCATATTTTATTAGCATAAAAAATCCATGGCAATTGAGTGTTTATCTCAAAAAAATTATGAATTAGACATTTTTTAAATAAATTTTCAACCGCTTCATTAAACCTCTTTCTGGGTTATTTTCGGGCAAAAACCTAAATCGTTAGCTTGCGCATAGAGATCGAATCTACAATGTACTATTATAATAACGTGCCTCCATAAAGAATGTCATTAAAGACATCTCAAAACTAATGCATGCTAAATTTTTTTTTCAAAAATTGGCGATAGGTCGCCACGCCCTATAGCTTTTAAGTCCGGGATTAAGCTGTTTGACTAAAAAATATCTTCGGATCCGAATATCTAATTCGCGATGTCTTTCGAATGGAAAGTTGAACTGATCTGAATGGCATGAGAACTGTGCCCACATTTACCCCTCAATAATCATAGTTCGTTACCTGTCTTTATTATGTTCCATCTAATGTAATGAAATCATTTCAAAATTTGGCAAATTCTACATACCGTTGTAAGTATAAGAAGAATTTGTGTGATTTTTATTTAAATTGTTTCGTTCTACACCAATTTTATTTTTCCTATGCATATTTAAATGCAAACTCGTGGATTAATAAAAGAATTGTTCATAGCGAACTCTAACTTAAATTTCCATCTTATGTTCCATTTTCCGGTCACTAAATTTAAAATACTCTGATCCCGAATTTAATCTAATTACTGGGCGCCCAAAATATTTTGACGCAGTCGCCCGTATCGTACTTGTCCAGTAAAAGTTATGGGGGTGCGCTTTTGTATTCAGATTTATTTGCATTTTTAATGGAGAGTTGTGGTTTCTCATTGTCAGAGATAAAACCACAGGAGGATAATTCCAGTTAATGTGGCAGCTGGGAAAAAATAAAACTTATTTATTTTTATTTTATTGCTTTTGCTTAATGTAATTTAATCATTTCGTAACATACCACTTGAAACTATACATAGTATAGTGTATATAGGTGAAGCTGAGAGTGGAAGAATAATGCGCAGCGGACAATCGCGCACTTTGAGGTTTTAATAGTATGCAGGGAAAATGATAAACTCTTGACTTGTTATTGGTGGCAAAAATGAATTTGCGAGAAATGTTTCATTGAAACATCTATTTCTCACTATTTGCTATAGACAGAGATCAGATATTGACAGATTTAGATTCAACATCAATTTCTGGCGAAGAATGAAAAGTTCACTAAGGATTTCCACATCCAGTTCTTTTTCTGTTTTCGGTTGAAAAATTTTAATTTTATTTGAAACATATATTTCTAAGATTGGCTATAAATAGAGCTTAGACGATAACTGATATGGATTTAGCATTAAATGTTAGAGGAAGTAGGATGATTCACTAAAAATTTTCACTTCCAGTTAAAAAAAATTCCTTGAAACATCTATTTCACAATATTGGCTATAGATAGAGCTTAGATAATGATTAATATAATTTTAACATCAAATTCTGGGATGGGTTGCAGGATTCACTAAGGATTTCCACTTTCGGTTATGGAGAGTCACTTCCGATTTAAAAATGTACATTTTCGTTGAAATGTCTATTTCTCGGATCTGCTATATTGCTTAAATGATGTTTGATATGGATTCAGCATTAGATTCTAGAGGAAAAGGGGTTCATTAAGGATTTTTTTCCCCCACTTTCGGTTAAAAAATTTCCTTGAAACATTTATTTCTCAGGATCTGATATATATATACAGGTCAGATAATGATGGATGTGGATTCAGCATCAAATTCCGGAGGAGAATAGAGGATTCACAAAGGATTTCTACCGAACATGGTTGTCAGATTCACTTTCATACATTTCGTAATCTGTGAGATTAGTATATAAAACTTAATTCTTTTTTCGTCGGGAAAAACATTGTTTTGAAATAAAAGATATCGAGAGTAAAGATTATTTATCGTTACAACTTCCACTTTCTCTACAAAACAACAGTTTCAATTTTTTAGGAAATAATACACAGTATTGTACCTTTTCCCCTCCACGGTCATATCCCATAGGCATATATTGTACGCTCAATAAGCGTATATAGTACGTTCGATAGACATATATAGTCTTTTCTACGTGTATGTTATATCCATAGAGCTATAAATAGAAAGGAAGCATTGTACGAACATCATTCGAGTTATAATTTAAATTTCTATTTATAGTTTCAAGGGTGTACTTACCTGCTTCAGATAACCACTGCCTGCCTCTACCTGAGAGAAGATATAGGAAACTGACAGCGATTTAGTATATCATCCTTTAATTTTAAGCATTAGTATACAAAAGAATGGACAAATGCAGGTTATAAATGAAATATCAAAATAAAACAAGAAGTAGAATTAATAAAAGCAGATTGATTGTGAAGAATGGATAAAGTTTAAAAAGAAGTAGAATGAATAAATGCTAATTGTAGCAGGTGCTGAATGAATAAATGCAGATTGATTTAGAAGAATGGATTAATACAGATTGAATAAGAAGTAAATTGAAAACAAAAACTAATTGAAACAGATTTGCGTAATGAATAAATGCAAATTAGACAAGAAGTAGAATTAACAAATGCATATTTATCAACAATGGATTAATACACCAAAAAGATCAAGCACACAACTTTGATAGAAGGTCTTTATTACACTTCTTATAAAACGTACAAAAATGATAAAGGCCAGAGCGCTTTCGAGCGTAAATACGCTCTTTGTCAGTGGCTACATGGAAATTAAAATGATCGTTCATATATAGACCAGAAAAGATAACAAATTTGCATAAATACAATTATACAATTAGTAGATGAACTTTCGATTATCAAAGGAAAATTACACAAAAAATATAAAATATTTTTAACAGATCCAAAAAGAGTATATCTCAAGAAAAGTACAATTAAAAATACAATTTTATTACAGGAATGTAAATTCAAAAAGGATAGTCATGCCCAATCCCCAAGAGGATGACGTCAAAGATAACTATGAAGAGACTTGAATTGCATGGAGTCGAGAATGAGTCGCCAAGCATAACTTAAAATTTGAACGGGGTCAGAATTACAAATCGACGCGCGGTAGATATAAAAAATCTGATGTGGTCAACACATGACTTTCCTTACATAATGCAATGAATTAACTACATTTACAGTTAAAAAAAATGTTATTCTTATAGTAGATACTTATATTCTTTCCAAGATATTGAATTTTCTTCAATGAGTTCTTCATTTTCATTGATTTAGCGTTATTGTTATCAATTTGGCGAGATTTTTGTTAATTTGGCAACAATTAAAAATGTCGTCAAGTTGGCGGCATTCCGCCAAATTCGTCGACAAAATCTCGCCAAGCGTTATGGACGGAGAAATAAGTTATTCTTACAGCAGATAAATGACTATTGGCGTTCAAATACAAAAGTATTACTCAAAGTATCTGTTTTCATGAATGGAACGAGCTAGATCCACGAGAATGATGTCACCCAATTTATCGCATGGTATTACAGATGAAAAGTGAACATGTTTTTCAATAGGAAATATTTTCTTTTTATTTTATATAACTTTTTGATAATTTTTTTGAAAAATGTGCAATATCTCGAGAACGGTTCATGTTAGCGTTCTAAAATTTATGTCAATCGTTTTCTAATGAAAAATTACATAAGAAATGTCTATTTGCGTAACTATATTAGCGATTTCGATTTTTTCAAAATTTCATTCGAAAATTTAAGGGGGTTCTGAACATTTGATTGCGTATAAAAACAATAAGCTTCCAGTGTTACGGATTGTGATTTTTGTACCAAATTTCGTTTGAATCGGTCCATTCGTTAGTCAGTTATCGTCTCCATAGACTCACTGACACACACACACACACACACATACTTTCACACACACACACAGACATCACTTCAAAAATGTTTGATTCGTGATCAGGGATGCTTGAAACGTGCTCTCCCGTCGAAAACTCGAATTCGAATTTTCGACCCCGTCGCAATACTTTCCTTATACATTATGTATATAAGGAAAGTAATAAAAAGGGATTCAAAAAGGAGAATATTACGTGGGTTATTACAACGGATTAAATGCAAAGTTTTTTCAAAAATAGGTAGAAAATTATCTTTAACAACATAGTGAGCAAGGGCCGTAGAAAGTTTACCATCTTTGACATCCCGAGCGTGTTCTGCTAAACGGATGCCAACATTGCGTTTGGTACTACCAATATAAAATTTATAGTTACCATACAACAGGGGAACCACGTACACCCCAGCAAACCTTTAAAAGTCATCCATATCCCCAAGTTTATCAGACCGAACATGGTTAAATAAAGAAGTAATATTAGAGTGAGCAGTCCTGAAACCAAACTCATAAATTAGCGGGTATACAGGAATTAGTAAAAGAGGGTTTGCGATAAACAGAAGTGTGAAAACCAACAGCAGAACGGGTAACCAGAACATCAAGAAAAGGCAAGGAACAATTAGATTCGTGCTCAACAGTAAAATTAATCTTAGGGTAAAAATCATTAATCTTGGACAAAAGATGAAAGAGACTATTTAAATCACTATCCCAAATAATAAAAACATCATCCACGAAACGGCACCAAAGAATGGGGGTGGGGGTGGGCAAAAAAGGCAATATGTCATTGTCGAGCAAAATCGCCTCGGCCAAAATACCAGATAATGGGCACCACAAGCTTTACCCATAGGTGCACCACAAGTTTGCAAGTAAATAGCATCACGGAAGCCAAAATAATTTGTCTCCGCAACAATATTCAAAGCAGAAGTGATTGCGTCGATAGTAGGGGTTTTAAAATTGTGATTTTGAAGTTTTTTGACAGTAATTTTAATAACTATGTCAACGGGAATGCTAGGAAATAAAGAAACAACATCAAAACTATGAAGGGTACTATTAGGATTAAATTTAGTTTTAAATAAAATATTAATGAAATTTTCAGTAGAACTAATAGAAAAACTATGGTTATTAAAAAACGGTTTTAAGAAAAAGACAAGGGATTTCTCTAAAAAATAAGTAGGTCCACTACATTTGGAAACTATAGGACGTATAGGATGATTAGGTTTATGAAGTTTTATGTGGCCAAAGATTTTAGGGAGTTGATGAGAAGTACGGAAAATGGCAGATTTTACATTGGGAGGAAGATCATTACATTTTTTAAGTTTTGCGATCCTGGTATTAATCATAATGATCGGGAATTTTTTGATCTGGCTCTTCTCATCAACTCCCTAAAATCTTTTGCCAAATAAAACTTCATAAACCTAATCATCCTATGCGTCCTATAGTTTCCAAATGTAGTGGACCTACTTATTTTTTAGAGAAATCCCTTGCCTTTTCCTTAAAACCGTTTTTTAATAACCATAGTTTTTCTATTAGTTCTACTGAAAATTTCATTAATATTTTATTTAAAACTAAATTTAATCCCAATAGTACCCTTCATAGTTTTGATGTTGTTTCTTTATTTCCTAGCATTTCAGTTGACATAGTTATTAAAATTACTGTCAAAAAACTTCAAAATCACAATTTTAAAACCCCTACTATTGACGCAATCACTTCTGCTTTGAATATTGTTGCGGAGACAAATTATTTTGGCTTCCGTGATGCTATTTACTTGCAAACTTGTGGTGCACCTATGGGTAGCTCATTATCTGGTATTTTGGCCGAGGCGGTTCTCGAGAATGAGATATTGCCTTTTTTGCCCCCCCCCCCCATTCTTTGGTGCCGTTTCGTGGATGATGTTTTTATTATTTGGGATAGTGATTTAAATAGTCTCTTTCTTCTTTTGTCCAAGGTTAATGATTTTTACCCTTCGGTTAATTTTACTGTGGAGCACGAATCTTATTGTTCCTTGCCTTTTCTTGATGTTCTGGTTACCCGTTCTGCTGTTGGTTTTCACACTTCTGTCTTCCGCAAACCCTCTTTTACTAATTCCTGTATACCCACTAATTCTTACCATCCTATTTCCTCTAAAAAAGATTCTTTTAACGCTTATTTTAATCGCTCCTTTAATGCTTGTTCTTCTATCTCTGCTTTGAGTGATGAAATTGATTTTATCTTTAATCTTGGCCATGAGGCTGCCTATTCTTTTGAGTTTATTCATAAGATTTTCGCCCATGTTCGCCATAAATTTACTCAAATTGATACTAAACTTGTTGCTTTGAAAGATTGCTTAACTTATAAATCCAGTTTTCCGTACCTTCCTAAGATTTTCCGCCCCTTTTATTCAGTTCTGTCATGAGTTTGGTTTCAGGCCTGCTCACTCTAATATTACTTCTTTATTTAACCGTGTTCGGTCTGATAAACTTGGGGATATGGATGACTTTAAAAGTTTTGCTGGGGTGTATGTGGTTTCCCTATTGTCCACCGATGGTAACTATAAATTTTATATTGGCAATACCAAACGCAATGTTGGCATCCGTTTAGCAGAACACTCTCGGGATGTCAAAGGTTGTAAACTTTCTACGGTCCTTGCTCATTATGTTGTTAAAGATAATTTTCTGCCTATTTTTGAAAAAACTTTCCTTTTAATGCGTTGTAATAACCCCCGTAATATTCTCCTTTTTGAATCTCTTTTTATTTATATCTACCGCCTGTCGATTTGTAATTTTGACCCCGTTCAAACTTTAAGTTATGCTTGGCGACTCATTCTCGACTCCATGCAATTCAAGTCTTTTCATAGTTATCTTTGACTTTATCCTCTAGGGGATTGGACCTGACTCTCCTTTCCTTTTTGAATTTGCATCCCTGTAATAAAATAGTATTTTTAATTGTACTTTTCTTGAGATATACTCGTTTTTGAAACTGTTAAAAATATTTTATGTTTTTTGTGTAATTTTCCTTTGATAATCGAAAGTTCATTTATTAATTGTATTTATGCAAATTTGTCTTCTTTTTTGGTCTATATATGAACGATCATTTTAATTTCCATGTAGCCACTGATGAAGAGCGTATTTACGCTCGAAAGCGCTCTGGCTTTTATCATTTTTGTACGTCTTATAAGAAGTGTAATAAAGACTTTCTACCAAAGTTGTGTGCTTGATCTTTTTGCTATTGAAATCAGACGTGATACCAACTTATTTATTGGATTAATACAGATTGATAAAATATAAAAAAGTAAAATCAATGAAGAATAATTATAACAGGTGAAGGATGAAAAAGGTGTAGAAGGAATAAATGCCGATTAATGTTATTGTTCTCTTTAAAAGTAAATTCTAATATTTCATAACTAATGTTTTTTAGAATGTATTTGTATACTTAGTATTTGAAAAGCACTCCAATCCGGCAGGTGTAATTGTACTCTGACATGCAGTCTAAACTTACTATCGCAGTGTAATAATTTTATCTTCCTGTATAATCTTCCAGTAGTGCATGCGCCAAAAATATCACTACAATTACTCTAATTACAAAGTGTACGTAAAAAGTTAATAGAGCTTTAATATTTAATTTTGTTTTAATTATTTGTCAAATGTGATATTAATTAGTTTAAATTTTTTTAAAAAGCAACGAGAAATATAAAACACTCCTTTCTATAGGACTGAAAAATAATAGGTTACTGGATTTGCTATTTTACCCCTTGCTATAATCGGATTCCCACATCTTTTGGTCTGGATATTAGCGACGTAATGAAGCTGAAACACCCACTCCCCTTTAGTCTAGTTCTCAGTATAAAGCCAAATTGTTTTTCGTGTCGAACACCACTGAACTAATTTGATTTTAGTTTCGCTTCTTTATAAAAACCGTGACTGGGGCCAGTAAGTAACTGATGCACAGGCCATTCTCTTTTGGTTGTTTAGATTGTACATAGTTTTATAAATAAAATGTGTATTCACTTAAATGTATTATATTCTATTTTGAGGTACACTTATATCTTAGTGTTCAGACTTTTGATTTATGCTATCTGCAAAATTTCAAAATTTTATAAAAGCTGCATAGTGTAACTTTCTGTACAGTTTTATTGGCAGCAAATATAATATATGTCTATTCTTTCAAGTGGAATATTTTTATAGCGAATTAATGTTTGTATACTTTATCACTATATTGCTTGAATCAATGTGTACTCGCATATTATTTTTATTGCTATAACTGAATGCCGTGGATGAATAGTTTCGCATATATTCAAGAGTCTTGAATATATGCAAATCATTAATCAACTGGATATTTTAGTTATTTTGCCATGGCATTTCCTAAATAATCGCTAAACTGTGAAGTTTCAATTTTAAAAGTGTAGGGAATTTTTCTACCATCTATCTGTGAAACTCTATTTGACTTTCATATATCCAATATGAGGGGGCGATTTTAATATGTAAAGGGCGATACTAAAGAATATTTTTAATGCACACACTTTTTTGCACGTTCTGTGACACTTTCAATGAAAATTCAATGTACATACAAGAAATCAATGCTTCCGGATGCGATTAGAAATGGTCGGCTTCAAAATTGTTTCTGGATGCGATTAGAAATGGTCGGCTTCAAAATTGTTTCTTGTTGCTACGTTCAGTGAGCTTTCCATGTTCAGAACCTCTGTACACTCAGGCACTGGTAGACAGCTATCATCATTATAAAAATGTTAAAATAAGTACGAGAAAGTGGAAAGTTTTAATTTTACAGTCTTGCATATGAATATATTCATCATCGTTTTTATGAGGGTATAACAAGAGCTCTGAAATTGAACTATTCTACATTATTTAAAGTCACTGATATTCTAAATGCAGTATTTCACTGCTACTTGCTAAACCAATAGCAATTATATGTTGCATACATACATGTCGTCTCGCATGTTGGTATTTTTATCTTCGTATGCCTATTATTATCTGGAAACCAATATAAGAAAAGGACTTGCGTTCATTTTATATTTTGCATTTCATTACACTCCCTCATATTTCATCGCTTTCTATCATATTTCATTACATTCTATCATATTTCATTACATTCTATCATATTTCATTACATTCTATCATATTTCATTACATTCTATCATATTTCTTTACTTTCTATCACTTTTCATCACGTTATATCATATTGCTTTGCGTTCTATCATATCTCATTACGTTCTATCATACTTCGTTACGTTCTATCATATTTCATTACGTTCTATCTTACTATGTTGCTTTCTATTATATTTCATTATGTTAAATTATATTTTATTCCCTTAATATAAAAACCGGTGCTGTTTAAACATTCGAAATGTACATATTTTTTAAAAATTCACGAAAATTTCTCTATTAATCGTTTGGATTCCGTTCAAAGCCTGTTTGAAAGAGAATTTCTCGATCTTTCGGATGGTGTTAAGATAGAAACTCTACTTAATACCACTTAACACAATTAACTAATATTTTGGGCCGATAAGGAACCAATTTGTGCCAAAATCGCTCAAAGTCACTCTAAGACATAAAGTAGCTAAAAATTAATTTGAATTAAAAAAAAAATCTCACCGAGACGTATCGTTCCTTGTCCTGAAGCAACTTTGCACCAACTTTCATATCCGTACGACGTTAGATTTTCCGCTACAAACGACAGAAACAGGCAGACAGACATCTTTCTTTATTATTATAAATTATTTTATCTGAGGAAAGACATATATGAGAATAACTTACGTTTACCAGTTTATTAAGTGACATACAAGTTTTTCTAATTCTGTTTGATTGAATTTAATTTGCGATTTACAATTGCAAGTATTTTATAAATGGAGTGAAAAGCGAATGAGAATCTGAAATATTTTTTAATACATTCTACAGAGTAGCTTGTATTAATCTATTTTCAAAAATTAATAAGTTAAACTCTTGTTATAAACATCCCTGCATATTGTAACAAAAACTTATGATTATAACTGTAAGATTTATTCTCTTCTAATTATGACCTGTGGTTTCTCATTGTGTAAAACGAAATCCGCGTGGAATTTTTGTTAATGAAATTTTTATAGAAAACATCTTATTTATATTTTTGTTTCTAATGAACTTTTTCTTTCCAGCTCTCACTGGAAATAAATTGTTCTGGTTTCAATTACTTATCTTCATGAGAAAAATTAAGTTAATAGTAATATTTATATCCGAAAGTAGTTTTTGTTATTTTTCCGGATTTTTTTTTATATTTATGCAATGAAAATGTGCATTAACTTATCTAAATTTGCAGAAAAAGTTTTTTTTAGGTAAAGTCCTTAGTACTCAAATATGCAAATGTTTGCATTGTAAATTTCGAGGTTAACAAAATAAAAAGAGTATTATATTTTTAGCTTTACTTTTGCATTTGAAGCGTGTCTTCAGAAAATTATAGTGGTGTTTAAAAATGATGAGAATTAAGTGTCATTTTTATATTAATTTTCCATTTTTTCCTCTGCAAATAGTATGCTCTTTTTTCATGTATGAAATTAATTAAATGCTACTTTGAATATTTTAGTATGAGTACCTTTTGTTATTGTTTATTCCTTCTTAAAATCACATTGTTAAATCAGTCTTAAATTGTGTTGCTCTGTTAAAGTTTGCTTTATTTAATTTTTTTATTTTTTTTTTTTAATTTCATTTTTATCAGAGTAAAGTATTGCAATTTCGTTTTTAATTTTCTGTTTAATGTAATAATTCTGTTAGTGTTGCAAGTATATATAAAGGGAAGGAAATATATTATCGTTAACAGTAAAGTCGACACTAAGTACATAGTCAATTTATTTTTGATCTAAAAGTTATTTCTTCATTTTCACACTCGCGGTGATTCTTAACTTAGTTTTGAAATATAGAAATATATGCAAAATGCAGGAAACATACCAAACATAAGAAGAGTGTGGCTGCCTCTTGTGTTCGCAACATTGCAATACTTTGTAAGAATAACAAGTCAGCTGTTCGTTTTATTGACTTTCCGAAATTTATTTTCAGCTAAGTTCTTTAATTCTTTTGTCATTGATTTTGTCATTTCTTACCATAGGCCACTGTCGACCAATACGGATGTTTTTTATTTACTTTTTAGAGTCATTTATCCACTTTTTTCTGTCATATTCACACTGTGACTTTCATTTTACTTAAAGAATCCATTTCTTTCTGAATTCAGTTTTTCACTCCAATATGTTAAGATCTTTTTTTTCCAATTTTGTAAATGAATTTACTATCGTATTCGTTGCATTATGCGTTTGATACTGGAAATTAAATATCATCACAAAATAAATACATAATGTAATTTTGCAGCCAAGCAATGCATAAATACGGAGGCGTTTCCTTAAATAAGGTAACAAGACCTGTGGTATGAATGCATTTATTCTTATATCAGTACAAATATAAACAGTAACTAACACGGGCACGCATTACTTTTCTACGTACTATCCATACTGTCCAGGCATTTGTTCCATCGATATAGCAAGGCATATCCCAAGACCTGAAGAAATTAGTGTCCTGACGCCAAGACATCACAGCTTATTGAATTTGATTGTCAGTTGCATATCGCTTCCAGCCGGGTGTTTCTTCAAAGGACTGACGAGATGAAAGTATCTAGGGGCCTGGCTAGGGCTGTAAGGTGGGTGTTTAAGCACCTGCCAATGGAAGCTGTGTAGCAGTTTGATCATACAGTTTGCAGTGTGGTGAAGCAGTATCATGAAGCAACATACCTTAATAAATTGACAATTACTTTCAGCTAATGCTATGCCCTGAACTTGCAGAAACCTACCACACTGCGGATCTCAACATTTGACCCGTTTCCACAAGTATCGCCATTTATAAATATTTATTAAATAATGTGCTTAATATGTTCTGCTGTCTAGTTTCAGATAAAACAAACTAAGATATGAGTAAGTCTTGCCACCCTATAAGGAATTTCATAGGTGTGGCAGGCTTTGCTACCTTACTTAATGAAACACCCTTATAGATCAACGTATTAAACAGATGATCGTTTCGAAAATACTTTATGGGTTTTCTTCAGTGCAAGCCAATTGTCTTGCATTTTATGGGTTTTCTTCAGTGCAAGCCAACTTACTTGCATTTTATGGATTTACTTCACTTTGTGGGTTTGCAAATACTTTATGGGTTTTCGTCAGAGCAAACTAGATAAGAACTATACGTCAAATGAGCTTACCACTCGGTGGCGACTGCTGAAATAAATCAGTGACAGTGAGAGAAAGGAAAAGGAATAAATAAAAAGTAGAGGGGGATAAAACACGAGATAGAGGAGATAAAACGGATGGGCGGATAAAAGAAAAATTCAAGAAAAGAGAGGTTTTATTTTTCTTTCTGTCTTACCCCCTTTATCGTTCCCATTTTTTAGCTTTATCATTCTAGTTTTCGTGTCTATTTTGTTTTCTAGTTTTATTCTATTTTTTTCTCCTTCCACTCATTAGGTGCACTACTACTGCTATATTTTAAAGCATTTCGTGATTTCGCTTGTAGCTCTTGGCTTGCTCGCATTGAAGAAGAAATCCCATAACGTTGTTTCGAAAGAATCGTTTGCTTTTTACATTTTATTTATGCAGCTTCTTATGTTGATCTGTTTATTTAAATATAAAGTATTTAGATTTATGTGACACGCTTTATAGACTTCTTTTAGTTTCACCGTGAATGATTTCTGGGCACGTGTTCAGAATTTCCCATTAAAATATATGCTAAACGTAGGACTTGTACCAAACCAAGGAAGAATGCAGCTGCGTTTTGCAATGCATCATTGCAACACTATGCAAATATAAGAGACTTGCTTCAAACTGTATTGGTTCTCCGATATGTAACTTGAGGGAAACTATTTGCTTTTTATGTGATTGATTTTGTCATTTCTTAGTAAATGTTAATCAAAGATTCTTAATTCGGATAAAGGTTTTAATTTACTATTAGGGCTATTTTTTCCACCGTTGTTATCATATTTGCATTGATACGGAAAACCTGAATTGTTGTTGAGACCCAGACCGTCCGACCTACCAGAAAGGTGTACGGAAAACCTGGGTGTCGTATTTAAGCACAAATAGAATAACAATGCAGCATACAGCTGTTTTGAGGACACGCTGGATCCCCTTCGTAAGTGCTGGAGAGCCAATAAACCTGAAGTCAAAAAGACGATATGGGCGGCGAAATTGCCAATAGCTAACCTTGCCTATTTGGCTTCGAGTTTGTTGGTTTTCTAGAACTGACGAAAGGGACATAGTGTATCCTCGAAACATCTGTATTCTGCATTGTATTTTTATTAATGCTTAAATAAGTTTTCTTTATCCTTTGCATAAAGTGTTTTTTGCTTATAATGATATTTATATTGAGACTCATTTTACTTTGAGAACCATTTTTTTTCGAATTAAGATTATTACTCTTCTAAAACAAGCCTTTTTAATTGTAACAAAATCATTTTAATTTCCTTTTTGCATTATGCGTGCTATGGATTAAATACTACTATAAAATATTTGATTCATATGATAAATTGTAAATGATTATCTTCTCTTTCTAGGCAGGCATGCATTCTGAATATCATATTAAAATATATGTGAAATGCTTTCGAACACATAAGAAGAATGCAACTGCATTTCGTATTTGCATTATTGCAACGTTTTTCAAGAATATCAGGAAGCCAATACAACAGACTTACTGGCTTTCTGATATTTAACGAGTTAAAATTATTTGTATTTTTTTATAGCAGAATTTGTCTTCTCTTTTCTTTTGTGATAGATTCTTGTAACAGATTGATCAATGATTCTTGATTAAAATAAGGTTTTCCGTTTATATTTAGGTATAAGGATTCCATTTATATTAAAAATTCGAGATCGTAGTTCGAAAATTGTGACAGAAGATAGATTTTCCAGATGGGTATCTTTTTAGTTTTTAGGATGTTTTTTTATCGCCCGGCATTAAAAATTCTGTAAAGCAGAAACTATCGATTTTTTTTTCTAAATTTTCGACACTTGAGCAATATTTTCCACACTTTTAGATTTAGTTTAAAAAAAAAATAGAGATCACATCCCTGAAATTGAGATCTGAGTTAGATTTTTAAAATGGGCCTCCTCGCGCCCTTCTGTCGTCCTTTTCGCTAGATTTTTTAAATTTGTCCATCTTTAAAAATCTACAGAAAAGAAAAACTATCAACATTTTTTCAATTCGGGTTCTTCAGCTCCCTTCGAAACACTTTTAGCTTCAATTTCTAAAACATCGAAAATTGAAGAAAATCGCCCGTCTTTGTTTTTTAGGGCAGGTTCGATCTCTCTCACCCTTCTTAGAGTTTTTTCGTAAATATTTTAAAATCTAATGAATTATTGAATATTTAAAATATGTTCTCGGATCGAAAGCTGCATAAAAAAGTGAGACTCTAGGTTTAGTAAATCAAGGCTACCGACATATATACAGACCTACATGAGTTTTTGTCCGTTAATAGTGTAGATACATTTCTGGGGCAACACAGTGTCTTATCTTTTCTGTTTTAAAGAAGTCTGCATTATTTAAATTATCTTTTAAGTTATATGAAATTTCATTTTTTCTTAATAAAACACTATAGTTTCAGAGAGAGAAAAATATAGTTTTTGTTAAACGTTTTACCCAAAAAGAAAATTATTGTTCTTACAAAATCCCAGTTGATACTTTTTTGAGCTATATATTTAAATACCAAAGTCGCTGTTTCTTTAAAAATAATTTCGCTATTTTTACTCTGACAGCGACTCCTAGTAATGGTCTGAAGCTCACATTAAAATATATGCAAAATGCAGGAAGCGTGCCAAACATAAGAATAATGTAACTGCCTCTTGCATGTGCATCATCGCAGCAGTCTGCAAGAATAACAAGGCTGCTGTCAGTTTTATTGGCTTTCTGATATTTATCTTGAGCTAAGTTCTTTGCCTCTTCTGTCATTGATTTTGTCATTTCTTACCATAGGTTGATCAATGACGACCAATTCGTATGAGTTTTTTCATTTATTTTATAGGGGTTTTTTACACCCTCCATCTTCCTATCATATTCACACCGAGACATTCATTTTACTTTCAGAATTCGTTTCTTTTACTTCTCTCACTAAAGTATATTTTTTTTTATTTAAGATTAACTCCTTTAGAGTAAATTCATTTTGCATGCAAGCGTTTTACAGTGTCTTCTTACAGTGTCAAATTTGATAAATAACTATTGTATTAATAAGATATTTTTTTTCAACCTGGCACTCATTTCTAGGAATATTCTAAAGTTCAAATCAAAACATAGAAAGTTCGGGAAGAGCTTGGAGCATAAAGAAAATGCAGCATTATTGCAACATTGCAAAATTAAAATGCTCAGATTATTTATCTTGTGTTGTCTATTTTTGTCACCGGTTGATCAATGATGGTTAATTCGGATGAGGTTTATTTATTTTTTAGAGTTCTTTAAACCCTCTTTTTGACCTTTTCTCACTGATTTTCAATTTACTCTGAGAAATCAACATTTTCTTGATTTAGATTATCACTCCTTAAATCCACGTTTCCATGCAAAATTGTTTTCCATTGTCTCCTCTGCATTTTTTAATATAGCATCATGACTTATTGTAATGCCGATCCGGTGGTCGAGCGGTCAGGGGCATGTGTTTCCGTCTGATCGCTGGATTGCGGGTTCGAATCCCGCCAGCGGGCATGGATGTTGTCATGTCGAAGCCAAGTCAGACTTCCACCCTTCGGGGGGGCTTCTATAAAAGTGAAGCTGCAAATCTCCTCCCCTTCGCCATGGGACACCCTGGGGGGTCTTGTGGACGTGGTGCGTAGGCGCCCCTTCACCACGAGGGAATTAGTACACACACACACACACTTATTGTAATCATAAAATATAAGATTTTTTATATTTAGAAAAAAAGTAACTATTTGAGTTAACTATAAAAATGTTATAAGAACTTTTAACCGCAAATTGAATAACGTTATTACTTTTGATGTCGTAAATCTGTTTCAATATATTATAATTTTTTCTTTTCTCACAGTGAACGCCATATCTCACGAGAGAATTGAGTTATCTAAATTATTAAAACGTGCCCCATAATGTAAGTAAATATATAAATCCGGTGATATAAAATGCGAAAAAAAAAAAAATTAAAATTCATAAATTGAAGGTACAGGTGTAAAAATGTGCATATAACATCAGAAAATTAAAAAAAAAATTAATTATTTGCAAATAATCTCCAGACGTACACCACTAAACTTCACTTCGAAGCTTTGCCTTTTCATTTATTTTTTATCGGGACTTCAGCTCTCTGGCTGTGCTGTCCGGTTGTCTCTCAGTATGCCTTTAGGAACACAGCTGGGCTTGTGAAAATAGAATTGCAAATTGCAAGTATTTTTCAGTACAATATATAATGTGGCCCGAAATGGAAATATGATACTAGGAAAAAAAGACTGATTTATCAGTAAAATAAAAATTATTTGCCCTACCAAAAAGGTTTAAAATCCGATCGAACGAAAATATTATTTTCGATTTCTACCAATGGAAAATCTTTTCAGAAAGGAAATAGGTGAATTGGTAGTTAATTGCATTTTTCCTCTGTGCGCCGAAAGGTCGCCACAGAAACATATTTGGCTGTATTGTTCCGATTTGAGCAATCGGGATTGTCTATTGTTAGCCATAACCTGCCCACGTAAAATTGTAAAATAAGTGTCTGCTAGTTGGAATCAAATTTCATGCGAATATTTCTTTTAACAAGTAGACGAAACACATTGAGTTTCAACTAGATTGAAGAACAAGATTCCGAAATTTGTTATTGTCCAACTACGAAAGAAAAAAATGTTAAAACTTAAATTAGAGGAAGTTATTGGTTGGAGCATATCGTATTTTATTTCAGTTATTTTAAGCCTTTAAGCTTCCGAAAGGCAATTTGAAACGCACTCAGTACATGGAAAAGGTAATATTTTTTATACGATATATACCAGAACTCTTATTCAAATAGAAATTTCCTCGCACTCTTTATTAAGCATTCTCCACTTTTATTAATATTTGCTAAGAATAAATATAAGCCTTCTGGAGGAAATTCAAATCTGCAAATCATTTGATACGTTCAGAATCTTTTTTCCCCTCAGCTGTACAAAAATGAAATGCATTTGATACCAAATGCAAAATTTGAAATAGAAAACGAGAGTTTCCCGCTGTAAGCGCAAAATATTGAACCCTGGCTAGTATTCATTTATGTAGATTGTACTTGTGTATTATGGCTATCAACGTAAAATGTAACCTTCTGGATTTAACTCTTGTTTTAGTATTTGAATTTCTTACAGCAAGTATTTGAATACAAAAGCCCTTATTGAAACCCAGCCTGTTCATATATATGTAATTCAGGTCTGGTTTCAACATGATTGAATTTTTATAGATATGAAAATGGTGTGAAATATGTTTTCTTTGATGTGTTTCTGTGGTAAATTTTTGGAGCTAGATAACTAAAAATTATCTTCGAAAGAAATTAAACAATCTGATATGCCCTAAACATGTCTTCCCAACAGATTAACAAGTGCTTTCAATAGCTTTATTGTCGTTACTGCTTAAAATAAACATATCAAATTCAAAGAAATCATTCATTCGGAAGATATTACGCTCCCTGTAGAAAATTTAAGAAATTAGTATTTGGAAACTGTCTCGTGATAGTTTGTTGAACAATGCTATCTACTTATTTCTAGTTAAAATATGAAAAAATATTCATAATGAAAACTGTGAATCTGTTGTGTTCGCTGGGAAAAATCCTGTTAAAAATGTGTTGTGTGTGTGAAGCTCCAAGGAAACAGACAGTCGGGGAATGTTCTTAAATCTGTCAAGTGGTGATAAGCAGGGGATCCCCAAATTGCTTACAAGTCTTCTATGTTTTTGTAGCAGAAGGCCACCTTGTTTCCTGGATTGAACGCTGGAGATGTGAGTGAGGAACGTAAAAGTTTGGGTTCATTGTCCCAAGTGCCGAGCATATATACCGCAAATGCGTGGCTCAAAGATATCAGGTGAGATTGGATTTTGAGCTTGAGCGGGTGCATTAAAGGAACATCACCCATCAGAGTCTAATGCTATGCAATGGAGCATGGGCACGTGACGTCACACAGAGAATTTTGCCCTTACGTTTCCACAGCAAAATACTCATATATTTAACAGTATGGAATTTTTCACTATTTCTGTATTTTTTTTTATAAAATTTTCAAGGGTTTATACCTAATTTTAGTAAGCTATATCTAAATTTATCTTCTTGCATAGATATTTTTAATTTACCGAAAAATAAATTATTCACTTTCAATTAAATATATACACGAGTTTTTTTTTTTTTTAAGAAAATTTCGTTATGTATTTTTTCGTTCTCGCTCGCATATACACTGTAGAATTTGCTAGTAAATGTATACATCTACAGAACGCTTGCTAGTAACTACGGTAAAAATGAATAGCAGTGTACATTCACTTAAAATCACTTAAAGTATACTTTAGCAAATGAAATTTTTAAACATATTTAGAAAACTTGAGTAACAATATAACTTATTTTCAGCACAAAGATAAATTTCGATGTTTAATAGGTCTATTTTTATCTTTTTTACCATTATCGTCAGTTTATCATTACCCGCTATGGTAAAAGTAATGCCCTTTTGCCCTTAAATTTTTGCGCATTCTACTACGCAGGTTGCTTATTTATGCTTGTGTCTATGCTCTGTAGAAATGTCTTTATATGCTGGATGTAGGTGTGTCTCACGTCTCCTTAAATAAATAATTGTCATGATTTTCAACATCAGTATTAACAGATACGAAAATCCATATTCACGGGTTTTTTTTGTGTGTGTGTGTATATCAATAACGTTGGGAACAGCAACTCTCCCATGTTGAAGGAACCGAGAATCTGCAACAATCAAAGGAGTGGTCGTTATACAAAAACGATGCAGAGAGGTGCATCGCATATAACGGAGGCTATTTTAATATTTTAGGATATTTTTCTATTGGGATCAAAACCTTGCAATGTGTCTGGCCAATACAATATCCATAGAACGGAATATGTTAGCAGCCTATAAATTATGTCATTTGCTTTTATATAAAAATTAGATACAAAATGGCTATTTCTTTAATAAATTTAACAGGTCATTTTTACAAGTCTTTTTTATTATTAATTATTTTTATTTTGAAAATGTTACTTTTTTTTTAAAAATGATCTTGGAGCGAACTGTTTAAAAATCAATAGGGCTCTTCGGTTTGTCGTGCAAAATTTAATCTGAATAGTTTAATTTGTTAGAGATTTATTTTCTGCTCAAAGACGTTCAAATAGACAGACATCATTGAAAAATATTGATTTGCATTCAGGGGTTCAGATATGTACCAATTCATCAAAATACGAGAGTCGGATGTTTTATTTTAAAATAATATTATACCTTTACATCAGGGTTCTAACAGAACACTTACTTCTACAGCCCTGCCTGTACATATATTATTTTGTGTTCAAAAATCCCCAAACATTTCCTTTTACACACGTATTGTTGGGAAAGTAAAAGTTAACGATTTGTTTTTGTATCTTTTGAAATAACGTAGGTGATTTTATGCAGGGCTCTAAAAGATAGCTTCCTTCTATAGCTTTGGTTTTTGTGTGTATGATATGAGCATTAATTACCGCACAGACAGGGGCAATAAAATCCGCCTGATTAGTGGAAAAATTGCATTAGTTCCCCATAAGGTACTTATTTAAAAACGAAATATAACACTGTAAATCCCACCCATCTTATTCGGTAGTACTCCCATACCCTTTTTGAGACCCTGGCCTGTTAAAAACCCAGACCACACGACAGACCCGAAGCTTTACTGCAGTTTAATGTGTGGCCGGGGCGATCTTGGCCTGTGTAATAACTCTAATAAGGGTTTTTGTATTTTCGTGGGATTACACGCCGATTAATGTCAGGGCATCGGACTCAGATCGAACTTAAATAATAGTAATACCATTTCTTACAGATTTGCATCTATATTTTTTATGCTAAATGTAAAATAAACTGAAAATTAGTGCAAAATGTCATTAGTACAGCAATTAATTAATAATGGGTATCAACCGGTTTCGGAAGTAAAAAACAGAATTCTTTTTCAGAATAAAAATACAACAACCATGTCAGGCAAAGCAAGATATGTTTCGGTTGCCAGAAAGTACTACACTTGACGCAGAGCGTTTGGTGTTTTTATTTAAAAGAAAAAGTGAAAAGGTAAAACAAAAACCAGAGATCAGTTTTTATTACCAAATTAAGTAAGTTACCACTAAAGTAGTAGTTTTCAAAATGAAGGAACACTCTCGAACCAGTTGTAAACAAGGGCGGAACCTTTTACGTTCAAAAGTTAAAAACAGTGCCATAATACGCGAGCACACGCATCTTGAACACGTCGGCATGACACAAATGATTGGTATAACTGTTTCATTTTTTACGATATGTACGTAAATAATGGCAATAGCCGTCCTGAACGTTTTCATTATTTTGGAGAAAAGTATATTTTTTAATGAAAACATTAAGGACAGCTATATATTTGCTTACATATCGCCCAAAATAGAACGGTCATACTTGTCATTTGCTTCAACGTGTTAATAATCCATTCTTTAATAAGAAGATATCAATGTCATGCGTACACAGTTTAAGATTGAATAATACTTTATATTGTGCATTATTACAGAAAGTACAATGTAATGTCGTACCTGTCTCCGATCAAAAATGTTTCAAAGCGATGTCTAAGTTGTCAAAGGTAACTTAAATTCGCTGAATAGACTTGAATATACTTAGTTGAATAGATCTGTGGGATGATTAGTCATCCTCTTGACAAGTTTGCAAACTGAAGGTGTTTGAAAAGGACGCAACCCCACATTTAGTTGGGTAGAATTTATGTGCAGGTACATTTTATGTCAAATTATTAGTTAGTTGGTACTACTCAAGGTCGACAGAAATAAGCCGTTAAAATAAATTTAGCATGCGTAAATCTTCTTCAAATATCCATTCCTGAGTTTGTGTCACTTATGCCGTTTTCCAGGAACAAAAGTGTGTTTATTGTTAAAACTCATTTCGCCCATAAATCTTATAAATATGTACAATACGAGTTCTGGAAGTCTTCCTACTCTCAGAAAATGTGTAAAATATATCTTCCCCTGTGTTAATAGACTCCTAGAAATTGCTTTCCTTGTAATTGCATTGCTTCTTTGAAATTCACTTTGTGAAAGCTATCATACATTGAAAGTATGGTTGCTTTTGATCTCCCTTGAAATCCGCTCCTAATATATAGATATAAACCTAACATATAGGTAGTCCTATCGTGTTGTACACTCAGGGATCTTTATTTACAAAGTTAGTGGAGTTCTTAAGGATTTTCCTAGGAACTCTGTATATTATTGTCTGGTGAATAAAAATTATAAAATGTCTTACCAACCACCTTCTTTTCATGTAAATATTTGCTCGTTTTATACAGAAAATGAAGGTTTTATCCCGATTATGTTAAAACTTTTTATACTTCACTTATTGTTACGTTCTTATAACTAATTTAGGAACAGGCTTTTAAATACATATTTTTCGAATATTTTTCACTTGCAATATTGTGCTACATAAGAAGTGTTTAGCGCTTAATGACGTGCATGCGATCAATATTAGAACATTTCTCGGGGCCTTACTTACATTTAAATATTTCTTCAAATACAATACGTATCTACATTCGCGTAATACAGTAGCGCCTTTCTATTTTGTGCAATCTCTGTGTATGGCTCAAGGCAGTTTCTGTAGTATTGATGAGTATTTGATGAGGGACTTTCTTTTGCATTCTTAAGTGCTTGTTACAAGTTGGGAAAAGGAGTAGCAATTGCCTAATCATTATTTCTCCAGGGATTGCGACTTGTTGAGTTAACTTCAGAGACTGTGCATATTGAAGTGAGTGTGAGGATATGCATTTTTTGAAATCTTTCTACTCAGCACCGATTCAACAATTCCTCAAATGTTACCATGAATATAAATTGAAAGTTCAAAATTTGCATCCGATGTGGGTAATAACGTTTCCTTTGCGTGCTGTCTTCCATCGGTTTTTTTTTCTGCCTGAAGATTTTATTTATTTGCTTTATATATATATATATATATATATATATATATATATATATATATATTTTCCGACGAGTTAAAGATGTGCTGAAAGCAGGTTTTTTTTTTCTAAGGAAGATTTAGTACTGCACAAACTGACACTATATATTGGCAACATATAAATTACGGGGACGAGGGGAGTACAGATGTTTCTCCGCTGGAAATTTTTGAAAATTTCAAAGTTCAAAATATGAATATTTTAGTAAATTTAATATCCTAAATGTTTCGTATCTGTTGGTGGTGGAAGAGAAATGATACCGCCATACCGCCCTTTGTTAGATAACTTGGTCATGAAATCTGAGCTCTGGTGCAGAATTGTCCAACTGGTGGCCCTCGAACAAGGGTTATGCTTAGATGATATATATAAGATTAACTAAATTATTAAAATTTATTTAAAAATGAACAAATATTGATATTTAATGAAATACGTAACTATAATAATAAAGTGGGATGCATAAATATTATTGAAATAATTTTCAACTGCAGGAAAATTATTTTAATCGAAACTTTTACTATGTATTTTATAGAAGTTCAACAGCGTCGTGTAATACGTACAAAAATTAGAATGAGAAAAAATATTAAATAAATATGTTTTTGTGTCACTGCTTTTGTCTCATTTTGAAGATAAATAACTATTTCATACACACAAAACGTTTTATTAATATTTCAAAATAAAAGGGCTTAACTTACAAGGAAAGTCTTTAACCTGAACTCTTAATATGGGAGACACTTCCATTGTAAATACCAGTATCCATCATGGACCGATTTCGCGGTTATTATGCGTTCGTCAGAGTGGAATAACTGATATTCACAATGCCAGCAAGAAACTTGTTACTAGTATAAGCCACAATTTTTGCTAGCTTCTTTGAGAATTGACAATTTCAGTCCTTCCATGTGGTCGGCATAAAATCCATATACAATTTAGCTCAGGCTATACTAAGCTGCAAAGGCAAAGTTAATACAACCCCGCCTTTAAGGGGCGATCCTAAAATATGGAAGACACTTCCATTTCAGATACCAGCATCCATGGACCGATTTCGCGCATATCATGCGCTCGTGAGCATCTGCCATTGCTGATATCGGCTATTCCATGCTGACGAGCACATAATATGCGCGAAACCGGTCCATGGATGGCATTTGCAATGGGATAATCTTCCATATTTTGGGGGGCGCTCCTTATAGACGAGTTTTGTGTTTATCAATTTCAATGAAACAATTAAGGTCATTTGAATAAATAAATTGAATCATTATGCAAAGAATATGTTTGCTAAATCCTAACAGCAATACTGAAAAAATGTAATAAAAAACCGTTTTTTACACTGCACGAATTCCGGTTTTTACAACTGCACAAATTCTTTTCGTTTTGCACAAATTCTGTGCTTCTGCTCGTTAGAATAAAGAAACACCTGGTCTAAAGTAAGAACAGCTGCAGTATAGAATCTTGTTAATGAATTTAATGCATACATAGAACCTGTTAATAAAGGGGGTTCCTAAAGTTAGAATAGCACTTCCATTGTAGATAACTGAATTCATGGACCGGCCATTGCAGGTATCAGCTATTCTATGTTGACGAGCGTAAAACCAGTCCATGGATGCTGTTATCTGCAAGGAGAGCGAAATACGACTCAAATGCAGTTTCACTTCTATGTTTCCTTAGGCAATCTGGTATATTTTGATCCTACGATGAAAATCTTATTCTCTATATCGATCAAACAGTATTTATGATTGCAATCCATCGTCTTGAAAAATAGCGCTTGGTATCCGTAATCATAAAACACCATCTGCTGTCTTAGTATTGCAAAAGTATTTTTGTTATTCATCTGAAAATAAAATGTGAGGTAATTTTTGCTGTTCTTTCTTAATCCACATTAGCTTTTAAAATTTCTGAGATGGTCTGCCTTTGTTTAAATAAATAAAAAAAATCATTATATATGACATCTGAGCTTTATCGTCAAACTTGTTTCAGCCGAGTATGGGTGTGAATGCCTCCTTTCCTTTGTTGTTCATTTTAATGATCGGATCGTGTGACTTGATACATGAATTGCCTTTTTTCTGAAGTTTTCGTTGACTCAGAATTGAATTTCCTCTAAAATGCTTTAATGTTTTTTTTAGCTTCGAAAAGTGCTTTCCATTCTAATTCTTGGTTTCAAGCAGTTTTCTTTCAAATAGGAGTTTTTGCTGTTTATGTCTCCCTCATTCTCTATTGTATAAATAAATACTTAGAATGCACAATCCACTTTAACTTAAAATGATTGTCTGTGATCTTTTTTTATCCTGGAGTTTTTGTAAAAAGTATGAATTATTGAAGTTTTGCAATGCGCTTAGGACAATAAAAAATTATTTAATGAGCTTATTTGTAATTTGAGTTTAAAGCTGATTAATTTGAGTTAATGCGGGAACTTGGGGATAATTGGGTTGTTATTTTACTTTTTATAAAATTATTTCCATAAAAAGCGTTGTATTGATTATTGGGGTAAATAATCTTCTGATTGTCTATACTTCGTCTGTATATTGGATATAAGTATTAGAATGGATGCTTTGGTAACTCTAGTACAATTTGAAGTTTAGTGTTGAGGAGCAGAGTTAATACGAAACACAGTAAAGCATCGTTTATCCGAAACTACATCAACCGAATCTGCATTCCCATTTAAAATTTATAGTTTCCAAATTTTTTGTGTAAAATAATGTCCATTTTCGCCAAATTGTGCAAATATTTAAAACCACTTGGACACATTCCGTCTTTTCATTGATGTGAGTATGTAATAGTAATGTTTTGAAACATATACATATGTAATAAAGTATATGTTTCAAAATTGGTTAGGTTCTATAATTGGTTAGGCCTGAGTAGCGCACAATACACTATCGTTTCCCTATATACTGGACATTATTGCAGCAACTATACAAAAGCGTAAATAGACCATTTGAAGAGTTCTCAATTATCTGAAGTCTAAATTAGTTGAGCTGTTAGTCGGTCCATTTCTTCACGATGCTCACAGATAATTCACATTGAAAAAAAGTCTTCTTTAGCAACACACAACAGAAAAAGAAAAAAAAAGTTAGTCTCTAGAACAACACACAACTTACATAATACACTCCTTGGACACTGAGGTATTATAGCAGTAAGTATGACAAAAGCGTAGATAGTCCATTTTAAGGGTTCTTAATTGTCTGAAGTCTAAATTTGTCGTGCCTTATAGTTAGTTAGTCCCTTTCTTACGGTGCTGACAGATAATATTCTCTCACTGAAAAAGCTAGTGTCTTCAAAACCATGTTTGCTCGTACGTACGTTTTATTTTTTGTCTGTACATTTAATATGTATTTGAATGAATTCTTTGATAACTCTCTCACAAGTCAAAGTTTGCTGTTAAGGATTAGAATTAGTACTAACTATTACTATTAGACTTAGGCAAAGTAAAGAATGGCTAATCTGAGACCACCCAACAACTTTAGGGACTAATCATTAACCATCCAACAGTTAAAGATTTTGCTTGCACTATTATTGCTCAAGCAGATTTCTGGAATAAACAGAGCATTCTTGAGTAAACACTGCTCGAAAATACAGCTCGTTTGAGTAACTTAACTGTATCAAAACATTTATTACAAAATCATTTATTGTTCGCCTTGAACACTGGAGTGATTGATTTAAGCAATCAGTTTATTTTCTCACTGTATTCTCAAAGATTAAAAAAGGGACGGGTACTTTGAATAATTCTTTACTAGAGATATAATTCGAACACAAAACTTAAATTAGTTCATTCTTTATTTTTGTGTATCGCATTACACCACATTTCATTAAAATATTATTTACGGATATTTTGCGTTCCGTTTGTGTAACCATCGCTGTTCAACTTGCATTTATTAGGCTCAAAGAAATTTGCTTGTTAACTATAGTTTATGGGTTTTAAGCTGTGCATTCACTACTATTTTAATAGAAAACAGAACTTGCTTCTTTATTGTGCATCAATTTATTGGTCGCATAGAAGCACATTTAGGAGCAAAATTTCGCATTTTGGCGATATGCTATTTTTTAACCATTAGTAACAGACATTTGGATCATCTGGTGTTAATTTATTTTAAGGAGTTTATCTATGGAAGGTTTTTTCCCCCTAAACCTTGTTTGATGGCTCTGTAATATTTACGTAACACCCGTTGCTTTAATGTACATAAAAAACAATTGAATATGTGGAGAGTGAAATAAAAAAAATGGATTGTGACATACCAAAATGTTTAGAAAATCTTAATGTACATATTTGTAAATCTAAGTACGGTATTTTAAAAGTTAGTTTAGCATGTGTTTGTAGTAATATAGAATGGCATTTCTAAAAAAGTTATATTTCTAAACTAATGCAATGAAATGACGATTGCAATGACATTTTGTATTTAGCGGATTAAAAATATAGAGATTCTGTAAAAGTTTTAGGTATGTTGAAAAACCTTTTTCTCCACTTTTTTAGTTTTCCGAGTTTAAAAATCGAGTAAGAAATTGGTACATTTTATTCAGGTCATCAAACCACACATCATTATAAGCAAAAATAATTTTAATAAGTAAACTTTTCAAAGAGATATAGCTGAAAATATCTTGGAATCAATTAACTTTAGAGGATCCAAACTTCTGCAGTCGTCTTTTCAGATACTAATTTACTTAAAAAAATCTGTTTACTTTGGAATTTTTTTATACATATAATCAATTGTTGCACGATAAATCAGTGCTTAATTAATTACAACAGGTTATGTTTTTTGCAAAAAAGGGATGGTGGAAAAGCGTAGAATATCTGGCCTATTTTCTGGATATTTTTCTGGATATTTTCCTAAATAAATTAGAATGGAAAATATCACGGGTTAGGTCCCTTTTTTATAACTGTAATATTTTTTTTATCGGAAAAAATAAAATAAAATAGCGTAAACCTTTTTAATTCAAAAAGATGGAAATCAGAAAATATTTACACATTTGAAGTTTTGAGATAGATTGAAGTCTTCTCAACAAAATGCATACAAATCTCTGTTAAGATATATTTGCAAAAAGTGTGTATAATTCCTTTGACAGTCTTGTCAAGTTTGATCTTTAAATTACATATTTATCAGATTCACAGATTCATGTCCACAACTGACTTTTTTTATTGCTTATAGTAAACTAAATCATCTTCTGCTTTTTCTGTGGACTTTCTGATACAGTCCCATTTTAAAGTCCAAGTCCATTATTGCACTGAAATATTTATTTGACATTTCTGTACTGCAGAGGAAAACTTAAGAAAAGTCAGTAACTTGAGATGCTTTGAAGTATTTTCAACTAAATGCATACGAATATATGTTAAGACATATTTGAGTTTGAGAAGAATTTGTATAATTCTTTGACAATCTTGTCAAGTTAGATATTTAAATTACATTCTTGCCAGATTCATGGATTTATGGTCACAACTGGCATTTTTATTATTATTTATTAACAAAATCATCTTACGTTCTTTCCATTGGTTTACGATACAATCCAATCGGAAATTTTAAAATTTAGTTATTGCGCTGAAATATTTACTTGGCACTTTTTTATTACAGAGGGAAGCTTGGGAAAAGTCAGTATTTTGTAAGAAACACTAAGTTTTTTTTATCCAGAAAACCTTTTAACAAGAAATTTCCTTGAGTTGCAAATATAGATATTTTACTCATAGCGGACTTCTCCGAGGTTCAAGACCCACCAATTGTCGAATTGTTTACTTTCTGGATTTCCGATCCATAGGAACGGGTTTGAATCTTTTTGACTCTGTTTATCTATACAGGGTGTCCCAAAAACATTGACCTCGGCTTTTATTCCTTAAATATTGATCTTAGACATATATAATAAATTACAGAGTTGCGTAAAAAAAGGTACAGAATTTTATGAAATCGATAAAAATTTTCAGGGGATTAAATCTGAAGAAATACAAAATTTAAATTTTTATACGGCCCCCGTACAAAAATATTCCCAATGAGTAAAATGTGTCCCATATACTAATAAGGTGATGTACAAAATTTCAGCATTTTATCATAAAAAGTCCCAGAGATATGTTGAAACAAAGTTGGTGAGGGATTAATCAAATAACGCAAGGATTGGCAAATAACGCAACGCAGAAATGCATCATAGGCAAATTATATCTGCCTCTTATCTTTAATGGATCTTTGGCATGGATTGAAAATATTTTGAACAAGCTTTATAATCTTTATGTTATATTATTATTTCTACACAGTATATTCTACACATATGTTATATTATTATTTCTACACACATTATTTCTATTCATTCTACACAGTGTAGATACTTTTGTACCAATAAATAGCAAAATTATTATTTATTTATGTAATCATTTTTTTTTCATAATATGTTTATGACCCCTGAAACGCGATCTGCCGATATGATTTTTCCCCTCTGAGAACCCATGTCGATGCATCGAAAAGTGGTATAAGTCAGCATTTTTGTCTTTTCATATCTCTGGGACTTTTATTATAAAATGCTGAAATTTTGTACATCATCTTATTAGTGTATGGGGCACATTTTACTCATTGGGAAATATTTTTGTACGGGGAAAATTTAAATTTTGTATTTCTTAAAATTTAATTCCCTTGAAAATTTTAATTGATTTCATAAAATTATATACCCTTTTTTACGCAATTTTGTGATTTATTATATATGTCTAAGATCAATATTTAAGGAATAAAAGCCGAAGTCAATGTTTTTGAGACACCCTGTATATGGTTGTAGTGGTTCAAAATCCACTTTAAACTCTAACTCCCGCTCAAAGTAGTTCTTGCGTGCAGAAAAATAACTGTAGAGTGTCAAAGTAATCCAACCCAATCTAGTGCAATTAGTTTTACAAGTACCGACCTAAGAAAGTTTTCTTGTTAAACTCTGTTTAACTGGAACATTTTCCGCTGCCTACAGGAAAACTGCTTCATCTCTTTATCCTGGACAGCTGGGTGCATATATTTACAGTAAGGCTCCTAACTAAATATATAGGCTGGTGCAACAGCAGCCATCTTGACTTTCAGTTGAAGGAGTTGAGCTTTTTCTCGTCTTTTTCTCGGGATTTCGAGAAAATTAAAACATTTTAGACTACTTTCTTGAATAATTGGCACATATTTTTGAAAGCAGAAGCACCTATTTTACAGCTAAATTGCGTATCAAATATCAGATATGTAACGCGCTCGCACCATTGAAATAGCACAGGTAGACGATAACAGACTTGACTGTTTGGAGTCAAAATGGCGGTTACGTCAGTTTGTACTACTTACGACGAAGCTGACTTTTTAAAAAAATGTAACTATGTTAACGATAAATCCTAATTTTCTTCTCGCTTTATGAAAAAAAGCATCTAGTGAGCCAAAAACTTTGTCAGTTTGTCTCTGAAAGATAAATTACTACATACATCAAGTTGCTTCAGTATCGATAGCTATTTATTACACGTACTTGGCACAAAGATGAATTATTTTTTACTTTCCCTGCGTATTATAGTGTAATGTATAAGGGAAGTATTGTGACTGGGTCGAAGATTCGGATTCAAGATTTCGACATAAAATTACGTTTCAAATATCCCTGAACTCGAAGCGAAAGTTTTGAGGCGATGCTTGTGTGTATATGTCAGTGTGTGTGTGTGTATCCGTGAGTCTGTGGAAGCGATATCTAACGAACAAATGGAGCGTTTCGAACGTAATTTAACACGATTATTTCTATAAGTGAATACTGAAACCCTATTGATTTTATACGGTATCGAATGTTCGTAAGACCCACACATTTTTAAATGAATTTTTGAAAAATCATTATAAAATTAGAACCTTTAATAATATTAAATAAATAATCGTTTCATGCGTAATTTATATGTAGAAAACGAATGGTACCAACATTAAAACACTAAAATGAACCGTTCTCGCGATATAGTATGTTTTCAGGTAAATTTATCGAATAAGCTACATAAAATTAAAATAAGTAGCAGGTATCTATAAATAGGTTGACTTTGGCGATAAATTTAACAAAATATCGCCAACTTAGCAACTTTTGTAAAATGTTCCAAAATTGACGAAAGTGTCCCCAAATTAGCAAAAATGACTCCAAAATTGACGAAAATTCAACATTTTTTAATGATTAAAATTGTTTAATATATCATCTATATTGTTTAGTGAATGCTAGCAATATTCTAACTGTCAAGTTAGACTTTTGCGAAATAAAGTTTTATACATTGTCATCTAGAAGCACTCCAAATGGTAGTAATGTGTACAATTCAGTCTTGAAAACATTGTGACATGGATTTTGTACCTCATTCGTCTACTGTAAAAGCACCGAATTCATTGCATTAATACTATAATGAAAGTCATTTGTTGTTCACATCAAAATTTTCATTCTTGTGAAATGACTCTGGCTTTAAGCATTGATTTGTCGCTCAAATGTTTTTAATTATGTTGAAGCGTAGCATAATCAGTAATTTACTTCACAATTTAGTTAAGAAGAATGAATAGTGGTATAAATGGATATAGAAATAGAATAAATTAGGATTTTTTGCGATTAAAAAAATAAATAAATAAACAAATAGAAAATGAAAAATAAAATTATTTCGTAATATAATAAATTTACTGAACTTTTCATTCTTAGTCTATTTGAATTATATTTACTTAAAAATAATATTTATCTTCTAAATTAATATTCTTTTAACTTTTAAAATATATTAATTAGCATTTATTAGTCATTATATTTGTTCACTGTTAGTGTTTTTGAATGACTTTGATATTTGTTAAAAATTGAAATTGTATTTAATCCCCCTTTCTTAAAAAGCTTGCTAATTACCTAAACATGAGTATATTATTTTACGAAGAATGTTCAATGTCACTAATTAGATTGCTGGTAAATATGTTTTAAAGCTGCATATGATGAAAATTATCATCTATTTTTGACTTTCTTATCTAAATTAACCCTTAAATTAATTAGCGTTGAAAATATAATTATTAAATGGTGCATAAAGTAATTGCTAAGTATCCTTTACTAATAAGGCTAATCTCCTTTTCGCGAATATGAGTCACAATCCTTTTCTAGTTATTAAACTAATACCTCATTAAATACTGAAAAGCATGAAATTAATGAAAGATGTGCTGCAGTTCCGCCTCCTATTTCTGTGAATGCCCTACAGAAGTAATTCCGCCCAGAATCCCTTTCCAAATGTTCGAACAAATAGATCTATTTTTCCACCAGGAGCACGAGCTTGTGTTTGAGTATGATATTTGAAATGTTCTTTTCCTTTTTTTTCTATTGTGCATTTTAAATTTTATGGTGCATTTTTTTTGTTTGTGCTTATGACTGGTGCTGGGCAAAATGATTTTGTTAGCACTATATTTTTAAATCCAGGGTTTCTAACTTCTTTCTTAAAATTGTGACTGGCGATGAAGTATACAGAGACTTCAACGTATCCTTCAACGATTAGAGATTACAATTTCGTCCCAGTGGTTCAACGGTAGAGCGTTGGCGTAGATCAAGTTTCAGTTCGGAGATCAAGGATTCGATTCCCAGTTGGGGCAGCAAGGTTCTTTACAAGTATATTCTGATAAAATATAATTAGAAATTAAAAGTATTAGAATTAAGATAGGAAAGTAAGTGGCAAACTGAAACTAGTTTAGATAAATTTACTCATTGTTATCAAATGATTGATAATAATGAGAGAAAATAAGAAAAATTAAATACAGAGAATATGAAGAAAAATTAATATTTCAGAATAGTAAATAATTTTTAACACCTTTTATTGAAAACAGCATTTTAATTCACATTTTAAACTGTGATGCAGAATTGAATTAAAAAAACATAATTAAATATTCAGCCATCGTGTCTCAAACAGTACTTGACTGAAAATAAATATTAAGTCTATTGGTCGCATACACCGAACACTAATTAAATTTTCGGTGAATCTCTAACTGTTGTAAAAAGCAATAATAGTGTGGTGTTTTATAATCATAATTGGTAGATCATTTTCTCTGTGACAAAAGATTCCGAGTTCGATGGTCGCTGGAAGCAAATTTTACATTCTGCACCGAAACATAATTTTAAAAAAAATTAAAAAAACAAAACAATTTAAATTTTTTAAAAGTAATTTAAATAATTTAATTTTTAAAAATAATTTAAATTTTTTAAAAATAATTAAAAAAAATAATTTAAAAAAAAAGATTATTTGTCGTATAATATATAGATTTTGATTTTTGAATATTGCTTCAAGTTTGGCTTTCTTTTTCTTCTTTGTGTCTCATTTTTTTCTATTATTTCAGCCATAAAATTGAATAAGCTAGTAGCTGTTTACATTTATTATTTTATCCATGAGACGTGGTGCATAATTTCTGGCAGATTGATGCTATCACACATACTGATAGTTGCAACAACAGACTGGTTTGTGAAAAAAAAATATAGTTACTACTATTTACATCAATGGATCTGAATGTCATAGAAAATGAATTGAGGTCGTTAATTAGGAAATTTTAGGGGTAACGTTCCTTTTCGCCATGTCCGAATGCGTAGCTGGCAAGTGCATATTATGTTTGATGCGACAAACCCTGATTTTCATAGGTCTGTAACTCAACTTCAAGAAAGCTAAAGATTTGATTCTTTTTACTCTGCAATACTATCACAAAGCTGAGAGAAAAAAAATTCAATTGATGCGGTAGCACCCGAGTAAAAGGAACTATTAAATGGCATTTTTTACGATAGTTGTTTCTCCCCTTCTTTCCCCTTCATTGTTAGCGGACATACAGCCTTAACTGCTGATCCGATTTTAATGAATGCTAACTCATTTTGTGTGTTATGGGGGTACATATATGCACTACTGTAGGATGTGGGGGGTACATACTTAATTGCGGGAGGTACATACTTAACTTTTCTTTAATACTTGAAGATAAATTTGATTTAGAATTTAAAAACATGAACAAATGTTGCTCGGTAGTAAAATAAAATTTACAATGCCTGCTATATCATTATTGCATAATTATACTGATAAATATTTCTCAAAGGCATTAAAATCTCATAAAACAACACTTCATATACGGTAAATCGGAAAGTACAGCTCCGGTCCTGCAGAAACTTGGCTTAAACTATTTTGAGATTTCATAACATTGATGGAAGGGGGTTTTGCTTTTTCTACTTGAGGGGACTTATTTTTACCATGAAGTGTTATTTTTGTGATATTTATTATAATGGATGTCAATTTACTGTAGTAGAGAACGTGAGAGAGATTGTTTTCAAAGAATCAAATAAACCTCTGAAAGTTTGGGATTATAATATTATTTTTAATCATTAAGTAAAACGTCGAAAAGGTGTAAATATAATTTTTACTTTCCCTGCAATACATGGTAATGTATAGGGAAAGTATTGGAATCATGCCGAAAATCACAAGTCGAGTTTTCGACGGATCTACACGTTTCGAGACCTCTAGAATACGAAAAAACTATTTTTAGCGTGACGTCTGTGTGTGTGTCTGTGTGTCTATGTGTCTGTGTGTCTGTCTGTGCAGATTTTGTATCCAATCTAACTAAAAAACTAATACACCGAATTTCACAAAAATTTGTAGGTAAGTCACTTGTGGGCGAGTTTGGTGCTGATTAGTTTTGGGTACGATTCGGGATAAATGAACCCGCCTATTTTTTCGAAATGGCCCGCAAAAGCTTGTATCCACTCTAGCTGAAAAACTAATGGACCGAATTTCACAAAATTCGGTAGATGAGTCAGGTATACATCACCCTGGTGCTGATTAGATTTTGGTACGATTCAGATAAAAATAACCTGCCTTTTTTTGCAGAATGGCCCGCAAAAATTGTCAAAATATAAACTAAAAAGCTACGTATGCTCAAATATATCCATTAAATGCTTATACGTATTAAATACGTAATTTTTAACGAAGAAAATAATAAGACCAACCCCATTACACTAGGACTAGCCGTTCTCGAGATATATTAGTTTTTTTCGTATTTTCTCCAAGCCACCTTTGAAAATAAGTCCAGATATCAAATGAGAACGAAAATTGAATTAAAAGTGAATTAAATTTAATTTAAATAAAGAGATCGTGGATATAAGTCTGCAGGGAAAGTCATGTGCTGCCCACATCAGATTTTTATTAATATATTGCAAAATTTCGTTTCTTTATCATTTTATCGCATAGTGTTTCTATGTTTTCAGTTTTAAATTTTGCTGAGCTCACCTTAAAGTGTGCCATGCCAAAATAAGACTTAATCCCTTATTGGTCGCAAGCCGTGGTGTGGTCTTTCTGCATTAGCTTCTTTAATCCAATAATTCTCTGGAAAGTTCTTCATTGAACTGGCACCTGAAGATTTATTCATCAAAAACAAAGACTCTGGAGAGGAACCTCTCATAATGAGGATTGGAAATTGCATACCATATTTTCCCTTGCCGTTCGGGTATTAGGTCGTGTATCGGCATAAATCCCCAGAAGAGTGTGGATTGTGATCAAATTTCCTTCATATAATTAATTCTGACGGCTCAACTGCAAAATTCTTAAGCCATTTAGCGGTAATTAGAACCTAATACCGTTGGGTACTTTTTCAGCAAACCCGATATTTGGAATAATGAATGCTCGCCTTTGAAATTTGACATTTAATGTTCTCGACTAAAATCCTACGGTTTTCCTGAAATATAACCTTTTAATAGAATGTCAAAAACAAGTTAATTTGTTATGCAAAGGCAAACATTTACTTGTAAAGGGATGTGAAATACTATATAGTAGTTCAGGGCTTTTACAAGCCCTTTAATTTTATAAAATTATTTTAAAGCTTTTTAGTTATCATTGAGGCTTTCATTTTCAAGTGGCTAGGAAATGTCAAAGAACATGTCAGGAAATATCCGACCAGTTTATTTTATATTTTCGTGCATAGAATATTTCTCTTCAACCCGCAATCCGTTGGGACAGTCGTGATGCTCACATCAATTGATGAAGTCACTTCAATTTGTTTATTCTCTCTCAGTAGTTTTTGTAACTATGCTCGTTGCTTGGGGACAGTGAGGCAAAAGCGAACAGTGAATACATTCGGTGAAGTTTCTTTAAAATATAATTTAGGGTCTTGTCCTTGGATTTTATGGTATGGATTGAGTGGAACCCTGTTATATACAAGTTGATTCATGAATTTAACTTTATTTTCGTCTTAAGAATGCGTCTTAAGAATTCGTCTTAAGAATGCGTCTTAAGAATGCGTCTTAATATGCAAGGTCAAGACTCTATCCAGAAACAAAATATAAGAGGGGCTGGAGTAAAATTCAAAGGGGCTGAACAATCCTCAACAGTCTTGAACATGCTCACCACAAACTTTTCGAGAGGTAGATGGAGGGAAATGTAATTAATCATTAGCATAAATCCTATTAATCATTAGCATCCGTAAACTCTAGTAGTTATTAATTCATTGTAAAGCCATATTTAAAAGCTAATTGTCAATTGTAACTTTGTAATGTCAATTTTGACTTTGTAATGTAAATATAACAGTAAATCCACCAATAATACAAAAATATCTTAAATATGGTCTTTATTTAATGTTTAAAATTTTCAAATATTTTTAAATTAAATAAATAAATTAATTAGTAATGAGCAGTATAACCACAAATTTAGCTAAACTAAAACCGTACTATACAAAACGAAGTAATTTATAAAAAAAATCTTCAAAAACAATTTTTCATGCGAAATTTAAATGACGTTTTGAATGAAATTCCATATCATTATTAAAAATTGAATATTTTGTAAGAAGAGGCTTAGTTTACTTCTTGGAGAGGGAGGTGAGGGGGGGGGGGGAGTTGCCTAGCTACAGCTCTGTTTAAGATGTTTTTTTCCTTTGCAGTTTTTTACAGCTGAAAGTAACCGCATCAATCTGCATGGGTAAATAACTTCTCACGTTTTTAAGCTGCATGAGAAATATCATTTCTATAATGATTGAGCCTTTGTACTGAGCACATGTTCTTGGACTTATCAGAGAAATCCTCGGTAATTGGTGCTAGATTTGGTTTGGATTGGGAAACTTTTGTATTAATCCGATTTTTGTTCAGCAAGAGTTTTAATGATATTCGTAAGAAATCCTGATATTTCTGTGAAAATATTAGATTTCTTTAAATCGTTATCTTCTATTTCTACCATGAACAATTATTATTTATTTTGCTATAATTCAGCTAGCTTATGGACTTACTTATTTTTATATTATTTTAAAATTTACCTGCAGTAACTTGACTATTTTTTTTATTTTGATTGCTGAGATTGTCTAAATCGTATTCCCTTACAATTGAACGAAAAATATCTAATAACAATAATTGGATTATCTTAGCGAATTTTTCATAACAAGGTACCAGGTAATTTTTTTCTTCCAAATTAACGATCAGCGCACACTCTACTAATTGACATTTTTTATTGGGGGGGGGGGGGGGGAGGGACGTAAAATAATTAAATTACGGATTTTTATGAAATTATGGGTGCAACTGTCGTAGCTAAATTCTTCTCTGTTTGCTGATTAATTTTCATACTTCATTTTACTTTTACGACCAACTGTCGATTTTATATTCGTTTCGAACACTCTTCGTGAAAAACCGGTATAAAAGTGAAAATTCTAAAATACATTTCCAATCTAAATATCTCCTAAAATGCGCAATATATTTCGATGAAACTAATTCCAAGTCATGTAACTGAATCCAGGGAAGGTTTTGATATAAATTTCATCTTCCCACACCTACCAGCAGGTTTTATTATTTTGCATTGTATACCTGATATAGAAGTATTTTTTTTTTAATACGTTTAAATATTGCGTTATTCTTTAGAAAACGTGTGAAATTTCGATACTTGAATGGCCTCTATCCGTGAACGTATTTTTCTTTCATTGGTTTAATTCTCAATTCTTTAGTAAACACGGCTTTTTAAGCAAATTTACATCCTACTTCAGGTCTTTTAAAAATCCAGCGGAGCAGCTGTGAAGTCAGAAATGTTACTTTATTTTTCTTTACATTTTTACGTTCAGCGCCACTTTCATTTTTCATGTACTTCTGGCATTTCCCACGAATGCTCAAGAGGTCTCTTTAAGACTCAGCTGTTAAAAAGTTTGCAAATTTATGATAACAAAGGGCTCTGTTTTCTTTTTTTTTCGTGTTTAAATATTTATGACGTGCGCAACATTATTAGGAAAAGTAAAAAAAAATATTTTAGATGGATATATGATTCAGTGCTGTATTTGGTATAAAAACCTAATATATCTCGCGATATTTTTGTTTAATTTGCTGTTGTCAACAGAAGTCGAATGAGTATTTAAAGAAAGCAACATAAAGTGTATTAAGAAATGAAATTGCTTTAAATTATTTTAAATTAATGTATACTGTAAAAATATGTACCCAGTTGTCCTTTAGAAACAAAAAATCCAGCTTCCCAGTAGGTAGAAGGACTTTTTCTTATTTATGTAAATAATTAACAGGGAACTTTGGTCTATGATTTTAGCTCTCGGATTGGACTGGATTGGATTATTTTGAAATTATTTTCATGCACACAAGACCTACTTTTACCCGGTGCTAGCTCTCTGATTACACTGGATTGGATAATTTTCACGCCCTTTTGTTCTTTTTATGCATACAAGATCTACTTTCACGGTGCGCTAACTCTCGGATTGGATTGAATTCGGTGACTTTAACGCTTTTTTTAATACACACAAGACCTACTTTACCGGGTGCTAGTTCTCAGGTTGGACTGCATGTGATTATTTTGTCGCTCTTTCGTTCTGCACACAAGACCTATTTTTTTCAGTTGCTATAATTTAAAAGTGGATTCCGCACTAATATGGCCATATTTGTATTCACAGTCTTATTCAAACAAATATGATGATTTTAAGTATCTCAAGGGCAGAGAATGAACCGTTTTGTCACAGATAGGCCTTGCAACTTTCGGATAGTTTTCCAATAAATAGAATGTTTGTGTTTCCGACTCTACAAAAAATGCTGTTAAGAATTTATGAAATCAGCCGACTTTTCCCACTTTTACCGTTTTAGTAAAGAAATATCAAGGGAATGTTTTGCGGTGTATAGTGCAGCATCGTTTTAGGCTTTTGTAATTTGAATGTTTTGTATTTGACGTCGTAGCGGAGATTTGAAAATGATAACTGATATCATTACATATATCCTGGTATCATTAATACATGTCAAATGTTTTCCCCCATCCCACAGGAAACAGATTCTAGCATGGGACAATTGCTGATTTCGATACGCGTCGCTATTTATAGGGGTTAATTGTATATACTCGATAATCCGACATACTGATGATAAAAACGGATTAAAAAAAAATGAGCATCTTTAGCAATCGCTGAAACTATTTTAGCATTTTTAGATTTTCTTTTTACAAAATTGACATCCTTGAGTTTTTAAAATATTCATGTGAAATAAATAGAAAATGTTCATTAAAAATTTCCCAATGTAAAATAAATGGGGAATTTTGTGCAGGAATTTTATGTTCTGCACAATTTACATTTAAAGTCCTTGTGCTCGAAATGTGTAGGTTATCTGAAATCCTAAGACTGACAACGGCTGATGACGGCTTTTGATTATTACATAAAGTTGCAGAAACAATTTAGCAAAAATAAGACTTTTTTTTAGCGTAACTGCATAATAATATTCTCTCATATTCTTTAATATGAGGGATCGAACTCAGTTTAAACCCTGCTTTGGCGTATAATGACTGGTCGGGAATAAAAAGTCACCATACGACGTTGAAGTTCCGATATTTTGTTAATCTGTCTCAGATGTTTTAGCAACGCGTAAGCGAAGGTTAGTTAAATTATTAAAGGTTAGTTAAATTATTAAAGGTTAGTTAATTTAGTTGCTCTTTAATTTAAATTAAAGCAAGAAACTGTTTCACCTTCAACCAATCTAAAAATTTATGTATGTATATTAATATGTCTTTCTGTGTTATTTGATGAGCCCGAATTTCTAATTAAATATTATTAGATGATGAGAAATGAAGAGATATATGACGAGAATATAAAACAGAAGAATCTCTAATAGCCTCTTTTATTCTCAGCTTCTATTTGTTATATAAAACCTTAATCAAAACTTATATCAAAACTTGAAAAATTATGTTAAAATCTATTCACGCTGATACCTTGAAAATATTAGTATTATGAACGGCCAGGAAAAAATGAGGCGATTTATTTAATGGATGATTGAAGAATCTATGCGGTGTCGATGTGGCTAGCCTTAACGTATATATTGTGGAATTCGTACAGTTCCTTTTGCATCTCATAGAATGAGAGAAAATATGCTTTAAAACAGTGAACTATTTGTAGGGGCATGAGTTGATTTCCGCCTCATAATTTAAAATCTCCTACTCCATACCCAAGAAAGATGCTTCAAGCCGCAGATTCATCCTTACTGGGGATAAAACTTATGCAAAATTTCACCCCTTCCCAACCCTACCAGGCTACAGAAAGGAAGAAATTCAATAACCCTCGCCTAAAATTCACCGACTTTCAACTGATGTACTAAAGCGAAATAGAATTCAATTTTCTGTCACGTCGGAAATATAAATTGCATTTGAGAAGCAGTGGGCGTAGGATTAATATATATATATATATATATTATATATATATATATATATATTATATTATATATATATATAATCTATTATATATTACATTACATTAATTTTAATATCAGTAGTGCATGGGGGTGACTCTGGGACAAAATGACTATGTCATTTTGTATCCAGAGTCACCCCCCATACACTACTAATATCAGTAAACTATTACCTTTTACTTCTTATAATCCGATTCAAATTTTTCGTAACGTCATTAAAAATCAATTGTTTCGAATTTATAGATTATTAGATGAAATGTTTCATCAATTACATATAAAAGACCTTATTCAAACTAGTAAATCATACTTTTATCCATTATATTTGGTTAACAGTATAGTAAAAAAGTTTTGTGTAACACAGCGCTGTTAATATACTTTATTATGCCTAAATCACTATAGAATTTTAATAATTCTCCATTTGTTTCCTATTGTTTACTAAATGATAGTTATGGTTATATTTTCTATTATTCCTCATTTTGTTATACTTGCATCATCTAACAGTGTATTTTGCCAGGAGATAGATGCAAGGAATCAGTGGAAGGCCATGTCTAATTTCTGTAATCGATTAATATTGGATCTATTCGATACATATTTTATTAATTTTTTAATTTATTTTATAGGGTTAATAATGATTATCATTTATATATATATATATATATATGTATTAATATGCACTCGTTGTGTTTTGAATGCAATTCATCTGGTTTTTATACCATCTAATACTTTAGAATGGCTTTATTATTTACAATTATTAAGAATGGCAACATGGGCATTATTCTTTAGCGTTGGCAACATCTTCTTTGCACATTATGTTGAGATGGTTTAGCTGCTTTAACTTCTACACACGTGTAATTCAATTCTATTTTTTCAATTTATTCAATTATTTTTAGTTTTTCAAATTTCTCAATCATTTTCCATTTTTAGCACATGGGGTTACTATTGACCTCTTGTTCACAATAGCAGGTCAATAAATGAAATGTGCTAATTGAAACTAATGTATAGTAGTCGCCGCCTGAAGATTTTACATTTACATCACCTTCATTCTACTAATTGATATTTCATTTTTGAAAAATATTTTTGCTTTAAATATAATGGCTGGTTTTTGACATTCTCTTGAGTATTTTCTGGTTGGTATTTGAATACTTTTATTTGTTATGGATGCCTTACTAGTTCTCTTCAATAATTCTATTTTAATTCATCTTTTTTAATTATATATATATATATATATATATATATATATATATATATATATATATATATATATATATATATATATATTAGCCAGACATCACCATTCTCTTGTATTAAAAATACTTTTATTATTATAAACTCCTCTTTTTCGTAGCTCTTATTTTATTTCATTACTTTTTCTTGCCTTTTCGCATTACTGTTATTTATTTCTTACACATGGCAACAGTAGATCGTTTCTTTTTCCTTTGCGAATGACAACCACTGGTCTCTTCATTCTGGGTTACAGTGTTCGACTGGTTCGGGCATATGCAGTTTTATTCCAAGTATTCTTGTTTCCTTTATTTTTCCTTCTTTATGTATGTTTTCCAACTAGAAAGAGTTTATAGATATCATATATCTATTTCTTCAGAAACATACATATTTTGTGTTTGCTTCGACAAAATACTTGTACCCGATGAAGAGTTTTGGCGAAGTGAACAATTCCATTATTTAGGCCTAGCCCTTGTCCACGTGTATTGCTTGGATTAGCTTGGATTTTATATGTTTCTCTATTATCGATTCTATACCATTTATATTTGTTGATTATCATTAACTTGATGGCTCGAAATTTGTATTTTTTTCCATTTAATTGAAGATTTGTTGTTTTATACTTTTTTTTGTAGGTTTGTTAGAAAGTTAGGTTTTTCGAGTTGCAGCTTCTCACTATTCTATCATTGGACTTTCAAACTATTATATATATATATATATATATATATATATATTCGGCGTTGTGGCCGTGGTTTGGCTGCCTTTTTGATTTAAATACTTTGTTATTAATTTATTTGGTCACTATATATTTCTAATATATATATATATATATATATATATATATATATATATATATATATATATATATATATATATATATATATATATATAAATATATATATATATAATGCATTAGTGAATTATATATTTATTAATGAGAATGTGTCTGTATATAATATTTTCTGCATTTTAAGAGTGAAAATAATTCAGCCACTCTCTTACAAAGTTTTTATCTAAATTATGAGATAAAACCTTATGTTAGTTACTATTATAGCATATTATAATATAAGCTGTCATGAATGTTCTTTGAAACTTTTGTGTGTTTTATTCAGCTGCTTTACGCTGCAGTGGGAGTTTTTCCTCTCAAAAGTTTCAAAATGTGACTAGTAAATGCTAGTCGTCAAACACATGAAAATTTAAGCTTTCAAAATTAATGACGAGACATACTCGTCAAACACGCCCAATGGCAGTTTTTCCTATGATAAGATGAACTCGTCAAACCCGCAGAAAGGGTTAAATAATTATAACAGATTAGAAAGGTTACGAATGTAAAGAAAATCGACTGAATTTTATTGAGTTCTTTTGCATATTTATATTTTTTGCATCAGAAGCAAATATCGCGGTTTAAATATGTGCGAATTTTCAATTCTGACGATTATTATTAATCTAAAACAATGTCAGCTATCATCGCTTAGTTTTATGTACGTAAAGTAAGCAACATTTATCTCGAGAAATAATTCGGAATTATAGTTTGGAAGGTAAAGGATTATTCGATCAGTAAGCTTTAACAATAATAATACTAATAATAATAGCAGTCTTTTTTTTTGGCCACATACTAGATATATAACTATATATCTACGCATTTACCATAGCGTGAGCTTAGGACGCGCTTATATACACTCTCCACTACTACAATTCCCACAACTAGAAGATAACTGCAATTAGGGATGTCGTAACTTCAGTAGCAGAAGGATTATTCATTTTAAAGTCCATCCACAAAGCTACCTTTTTATAGGCAATACAACTTGCTTTTAGCTTTTTCTAATGAAACGAACTAACATGTATATTTCTTTTGATAAAAATTTTTTTACGCATCTCTAAAGCGTAAATAAAAATGTGAATGTTCTTCAAAGTACGATCAAAAATATAATAAAAAGGGCTAAGGAAAATTTCTAAAAAAAGGTAAATTCTATCTCCCAGCAAAAGCTTCCCAAATTCGCTGAACAAGTGGATTTTAAGTATTTGAAAGCCGCCAATTGAAATAAAACATTTCTATTTCCCAAGACGAAGAATTCTGGCCAAAGTAGGGAAAAGTTTTTCTCCCGCGCACATTTGTACTAGATAAAATTTCGCGTAAAAAGAGGGGAGGGCGAGATGAAAGGAAGAAGAAAAACGGTACTTTTGATCCCTCTTTTCATCACAAAAGCTTGCGGAAGCTGCGACATTCATTAAAACGTAATAATCTTTAGCACATAAGAAAGCCCATTCAATGTCAGGTGAAAAGCTGAAAGAGAATGTATATCGAGATTGTATTGATGCTACTTGTTCATATACATGCTTATATAGCTATATAAAGGTTCATTTATGTATATATTTAACCAAATATCATTTTTGTTTATGATTATCTTGGATTATCTTTTGTTTATGATTATCTAACTTTTAGGAAGTTTTCCATGAAAGAGACTCGAGCATTTTACAACTTCTTGATCTCCAGACAAGTGTTTAACTAACTGAGTGATCTGGATTGTGACTACATTTAGGCCTGTCATCACGTACAGTCTGGCATTCAGTTAGAACTGACAAGTCAGACCGTGTCAGTTATGCCTGTTTGACCCCCCCCCCCCATACACACATACATATTTGACTGTTTGTTCATCTTGTCTGTCTTGGAATTTTGTTGTGAGTGAATAAACAATGTTGAGCAACGCTTGCAAACCTATGGACTCAAAACTTGGCCTGAAGTCCACGCCAACTTAGCCACAGGACCGGCGCGGGTTTAACAGAAGGTTTAACCTTAAAGTTCATATATATGATCATCACGTCCAAATTAGTTAAAAATATGTAATTTTGTGTCAGAAACGGTTTAGCTGTTGTCTGGTGTAATTTGTGCATTTTTCTGATTTGTTAGAAATTATACATTATCTTCAATTTTTTTTTTTTTTCAAAATAACGAGTATAACACATTTTTACCAATGCCAAAGAAAATATTTGGAGGGAAATTGAGGTCCAGAAATATTTCAAGGATGCTAGAAGATCTGAAATTATGCATCGCAATTCTACTTCGAGATTTTATTTCATGCTGAATATTCAATTTTTCATGATTTCACATGAGAAAGGCTTCCACTTGGGGAACAAACTGACAAATTACAAAAGATCGTTTCTTATCGTTGCTTTTTATGCCTTAATCAATTTTCGTGTTATTTCAACGTTTTCAAATGTTCCATTTTTCGCACGCATCTTTGGCGCTAATGAAAAGTAACTGCCCTAAGGGGAAATGGAACCGATGCTCTTCTAAACTTGAGTCAGACGTCAACGAAGCAACCAAGACTTGTCCAATTTTGACTATGCTAAGTGAGTTTGATGAACCGAGGAATATGAACTAAGTAAGGATAACTGTTGCCATTAGCACTGTTTATTTGAGTGGAAAACCTCATATTTTATAAAGCGTGTTTTTTCATAAACCAGATCTAAAAAGTTCTAGACAAAACTGACAAATTTGTATCAGTGACTCTCTCTCATATTTTCCTCTCATTTGTGAATTAAACAGATTTTTTTCATTTTGGAATTTCCCGTTATTCTTTCTTACTTTCCCTACAATACATAATAATGTGTAGTGAAAATATTGTGATGGGATTAAAAATTCGGCCCTCGGAGTTAATAGATGTACACTTTTAAACATCCCTCAATACGAATCAACCGTTTTTTCTTTGTGTGTGGGCACGATATATCTGGAATAAATTAAGTAAATGGAATTTTATATGGTTATTTCAAGCGGTGAACACCAAAGACTTATTGATTTTCGTGATGAATGGATCAAATGAAGGTCCTCAATTTTTCGAAGGTTTTTTTTTTCTTCGTAAATCGTTAAAATGTTATAAATAAAATGTTATAATACGTATAAAAATGTTACAAAAATTGATATTTAAAATGTGACTTTTATTTAAAATCGAATGCCATCATGTATAAGACGCTAAAATGCAACATTCTCGAGATCTTTTATGTTTTTGATCTGAAAGAGGAAATTTATAAAAAATAATATAAACTCACTTTCATCAAATGAATTCAATATTTTGTAATCGCAAATTAAATGAACAGCATTATTTTCAGGAGCCGAGGGTGTATAAAATTTATTTTTTTTCCATATAAAACGCTATATCTCTAGAACAAGTAGAGCAAATCGAGTAAAATATGATACGATTTTCCAATCAATAAATCTCAGAAGCCTTTTTATTATCGGGGAGCTCTAACCAGGGAAAGACTTTCAATTTATTAACCATTTTTTTCGAAAATCAAAAAAATATTATAAAAATAAAATTTTATTAAAATGTGTTGCGAAAATAGCCATTTTAAATACAATGGCAAAGTAGATGATTAAATACCCCCTCTCTATAGGCCGGCAATTTAAAAATGAGTTAAACGAACTGAATAATGCAGAATTTATTTTGAATTTTATTTTGATCCTTTACAAGAACTAATTTAGAACAATGAAACTTATTCATGGTTGTAAATTCTACATTTTTAAATTTCTGAATAACTAGCGGATATATAGGAACATTTTCATTTGACACCAACGACTGTTTTGGAGAGTGCAGATTAGCCGAGAGAAACGTTTTCATACTTATTTACAGACATACGTAGTTGCGCGAATTAGCCGAGAGAAGTGTTTTCATACGTAGTTACATGAATAAGTAGTTGCGCGAATTAGCCGAGAAAAACATTTTCATACGTAGTTATATAAATAAGTAGTTGCGCAAATTAGCCGAGAGAAACGTTTTCATACGTAGTTACATAAATAAGTAGTTGCGCGAATTAGCCGAGAGAAACATTTTCATACGTAGTTACATAAATACGTAGTTGCACGAATTAGCCGAAAAAGCGTTTTCATACCTAGTTATATAAATACGTAGTTGCAGGCAATTTAAGTGTAGATAAAATGTTTCTCCTTGTTAGTCCTTTCTCTATCCGGATTAGATAAATATAGATGGGAAGTTTTAACTTTTTGCAGATCTCAACATTTTAAACCATATGCTACTATATTTTACATAACAACTTAAATCAAAGATTTGGTAATATATTTGGTAGAGAGAAGCTACTTTTACTCTAGATATAGCAAATTTCACGTTTCGGGACCTTTCAGAATAATTTATCCGAAAATACAGGAGTAACGTTGCATCATATTACCATATATAGCAATATTTTCCATTTTAATACTTTTCCGAGACATTTTTTTTAATAAATAATCTGTTTATACTGCAGTCTGTTTCATATCTTTCGGTTCATCTTTGAATTTCAAAGGAGCAGGTTTGGATTGATCCTCTTAAACAGGCAACAATTCAGGTATCACATTTTCTCCCCCTTTTATCAAAGGAGAAAAGAAAGAGATTGATCTTGGAAGCGTGGCTTATTGACCTGAGTAGCTTTATTTATGCCTTTGATACAACTTTAATCTCCGATATCAAATAAAAAAGTTCGTTTTCCCCCATTCCTTGTTATTTTTAAATCATCTTTCAATTTGCATCTGAAATTTAGACGGTTGATTTAAGGTCGATTTTATTACTTTCTCTCGATACGTAATATGGTGTTACGGAAAGTATTGTGACGGGGTCAGAAATGCGAATTCCAGTTTTCGTTAGAAAAACATGGTTTTAAAGCATCTTTTAACTTGCATCAAACGTTCTTGAGGCGATGTCTGTGTGTGTGTGTGTAAGTTAGTATATGTGTATGTTAGTATGTGTATGTATGTTAGTATGTGTTTGCATGTTAGTATGTGCATTGTATTTTAGTATGTGTATTGTATGTTAGTATGTGTATGTATGTGTATGTATGCTGGTGTGTGTGGATCATTAAGACTGTAGATGCGATATCTCAGGAACAAATGAAGCGTTTAGAAAATAATTTGGTGCGATGGTTATAATCAGTGAATTCTAGAACTTTATTGATTTCAAATGCAATCGAATGTCCTGAAGGCCGCCGTCCAATTTACGAAGGAATTAAAAAAAAATCTGATCTAGCAAATGATTTTACTTACAGACTTTATTTTCTCTTTCTGTCTTCGATAAGCCATTAAATTGAGTTTAATTGCACAAAATAACATGCATAATTATTTAAAACTACACTGAATGTGCACTTTTTATTCAATTTTCTTTTTCATTTGGTAACTGGACAAAGGCGGCGTAGCAAAAATGCAAAAAAAATACTGAAATATCTCTAGAACGGCTAGTACTAGAGTAATGGAGTGGAGTTGGTCGTATTCTTTTCATTGTCAAAAATTACGTATTAAACAGGCATTTAATTTGATACATTTGAGCATACGTAGTCTTTTATTTTAGATTTTGACGATTTTTGTGGGCCATTTCGTAAAAAAAGCAGGTTCTTTTTTTCCGAATTATACCAAAATCTAATCAGCCCCAGAGTAGCCCACAAGTGACATATCTGCCGAATCTTGTGAAATTTGGTCAATTAGTTTTTCAGCTATAGTGGATACATACGATTCTTGCTGGTCATTTCGCAAATAAAGGTAGGGTTTTTTTCCGAATCGTACTAAAATTTATTTTTCCGAATCGTACTAAAATCTATTTTTCCGAATCGTACTAAAATCTATTTTTCCGAATCGTACTAAAATCTATTTTTCCGAATCGTACTAAAATCTATTTTTCCGAATCGTACTAAAATCTATTTTTCCGAATCGTACTAAAATCTATTTTTCCGAATCGTACTAAAATCTATTTTTCCGAATCGTACTAAAATCCATTTTTCCGAATCGTACTAAAATCTATTTTTTCCAATCGTACTCAAATCTACTTTTCCGAATCGTACTAAAATTTATTTTTCCGAATCGTACTAAAATCTATTTTTCCGAGTCGTATTAAAACGAGTGACATATCTACCAAATTTTAGGAAATTTGGTTAATTAGCTTTTCATCTAAAGTGGATACATATACTTCACAGACACAGACGTCACGTTAAAAATAGTTTTTTCGCGTTCTAGAGTGCTCGAAATGTGTAGATACGTCGAAATCCCGAGTTGAAATTTTAACCGATACCAATACTTTCCCTATATAGTATGGAAAGTAAAAAATTATTCCAGACTTAATATTTTATTAGAAAACGCATGGCATGAAACGTTCTCGAGATATTGTGCGTTTTTCAAATAAATTTTTCACGAAAAAGTACATAATAAGAAAGAAAGTCGTAAGCATAATCCAATATATTCACTTTCCATGTGCAACATAATGCGATAAATCTATTAACATCATTTTCGTGGATTTTCTTCTTTCCATTCACAAAAGAAGTTACTTTTGCAATAGTTTTGTATTTTGACGCCATAAAATTTGCCAATGGTTATTTATTTAACGGGATAATTATTAAATATCAATTTGATGAAGCTTTGATGAGGCTTTTGCACATATGTATGAATAAGTCATTTTGTTTGGAATAATTTACCAGAACCGCCCATATTTATTAAATGCGAAAAACACAGGGCTGTGGATCTTGTACACCATTATTATTTCTCTGTGAAACAAGTAAAGACATTGCATTATGTGGGGAAAGACATGTGCTGACCATATCAGATTTTGTGAGATATATTGTGCTGCATGTGAAAAAGCAAAATCCCTTATATCTCCAGATGAAAAATACTTATGTAAAGTATGAAATATGTAAAGCATTTACTCATTTGATTTACATATTTCATTTATTATCATTTATTTTTTTATTTTATATCATTACCATTCAAAATCTTGATAACCGTGCTTCTTGCTGGTCTACAAATTGTGCCTTGCGCTTCTACATAAAAAATAACATATAAAATTACTATTGTTGCCACAAATATTAACATAGTTATTAATTTCATAGAAGTGCAGTTGAATTTTAAGCAATGGAATTAACATTAAGTCAATTAAATTTAATGGAAGAAATTCATAATAGCATGATCATCTTAAATTTCACGCTACCACAATTTTGTATGCTGTTCAATTACACACACTCACTCACTTATTCTACTGTTTTCACGGATTCTGTTTAATTTGGATAAAATGTCACGGATTCTATTTAATTTGGGTAAAATGTTACGCATTCCTTGCATTAACATTATTAAATAATTTGTTCTCATTGATTGTATATGCTGATCAGCAACTTCCATTACAATCGACCATTTAACATCTTTCCAGTGAAAAATTATATTTAAAAATATCTCGTGATTTTAAAATATCCCCAAACTTTCGATATTGAATCTGACCGTTTTAAACCTGTCTCCTAAATTTCGATTCAAAAATTTTCCAGTTCAATGCGACATTGAAAAGAAAGACTCGTGCTCACCACTGGAATTTATCGATTTATTTCTCCTGGGTATTTTTCTTTAGAGGTGAGAAACGAAAGAAAAACTTACTTGTGTCTTTCTCAAAACTTTTGGGCGTGTCGTAAAAATGTCTTATTTTTCGTGTGGCTGTGCTGTATTTTGAAATGGCTTTCCTGTTTCAATCCTATTCGGTTTTATATTGCACATTGAAACTATTTCCACGTATTATAAAATTTAAATATTAAAATACGTATCTATGTCGGGTAGAGGGGGATGACCAGTTTTCACTTAAATTTTCTGCGATTTGAGGGGTTGTTTATGAAGACGGTGGGGATTTTTCAAGTGGTTCTTCAGTTGTCTGTGATTCAAGTTCTGTTTCATTATCTTGAAACTTTTTCGCTTTCTTTCAAAGTTAAATCCCTAAAGAAATCTGCAAATGGGAAGTATTACAGTATTTTGTGTTCATAGAATATTGATATATCATTTAAACATAAATCATTGCGTTCTTATTCATTCTCGTTTCATTAATGAAAGATGATGTCTCTCTCTTTGTCTGTTAGTCACTTAGCGGAAACTCTAAAGACCCACAGCTACGATGGTACAGTGATACTTTAGGTCAGGTCTAAAGACACCTCTGAACATTTTTTTAAATTCTAATTGGTTTTTAGGTACTTAATGTTGAAGCGCCATTTTCAGCGATTTTTGCACAAACGAGTTTCAAAAATATAACCGCAGTGTGTCCATCTTAACACCATCGAAAAGATCGATGAATTAATTCTCATTCAAAAAGCTTTGAACGGAATCCGTACTATTAATAGATGACTTTTTTTGGAGAAAATTCCGATATAGAAAAATCGACTGACAATCCGATCTTCATAATTTAACAGGAATTTAATTGAACATTATACAGTGCTCCAAAACAAAATTTTTGTTCCTGGGGTCATTAGCTATGATTTTTATAAGGTATTAATCTATCGCTAATTTTAAACAAACTTTATCACTCCACGGAAGAACGAGGTCGGAAATTCTCTCCCCGACACACGAAAACATAAATCATTTTCGCGAAGTTTCTTTAATTTTGTTCTTTAGTAGCAATTTCAGCTGTACATATAAATCATTGCATCATAATTCATTCTCGCTTCATTTTATACACTAAAGTGAAAGTGATTTGAATTTCCCCAACTTTGGTCACATTGTGAACGTATGTTACATTTTGTGGTGTATTATATCCTTAAAAATCCTAAAAACATCCTCAAATGCCAGTTATTAGTATGTATCAAATATTGTTCTATCATTTCGGCATGAACCATTGCATTTTGATCCATACTCATTTCAGCTTAAACTTTGAAGTGGAAGTGATTGGAATTTTCCAAATTTAGGTCACATTTTTAACGTTTGTTACATTTATGATGTACTGTTGTATCCTTAAAAATTCCTAAAAAGAAGCGCAAATCCGAAATATCACGGTGTGTATCAAAAAATGTTCTATCGTTTAGATATAAATCATTTCATCATAATTCATGCTTGATTTATTTTGTAGTCTGAAGTGGAAATAATTTTTATTTTCCATACTTGAATCCCGTTTTAAGCGTTTGTTACATTTAAAGGTGCACTGTACCCTTAAAAATCCTGAAACACATCCGCAAATGGGAAATTATTACTATGTTTTGTGTGTATAAAAATTTGTTATATCATTTAGACCTAGATCATTGCATCATGATTCATTCCCGCTTTATTTTATATTCTAAAGTGGAACTGATTTGAATCTGTTACACAATATTTATAATTCTTCAGAATACTGAGGGAAGAAAATTTAATTTATTTCTTCAACTGTTCCAATTATCTTTTCTAATCAAATGCATCGAAACTATCCGTCTCCCTAATTTAAATAAAATATCCCTTCTTGGTATTTCAAAAAATAAAATAAAACAGAAACTAAATGACTTTAAAATGCGATTGGTTAAAATATAGTTTGTCATTTTTTGGGACCAATGCCAAAATATTCCGCTTTTTCACCTTTAATTCTGTTTCTAGTATCTCGCAGATAAATAAATTTCCATTATTTGCTTGCTTGTTACAGAATTTTTGTTTGAAAACCTGTCTTCGTAAATTTGACGTATTTTGTAGCGAATTATATAAAATGTGGCTACATTTCTTTTTGTTTTAATGCGTCCGCAGAGATGTATTGCAAAACTAATGCTTTTGACACTGCAATTAATTTTCCTTCAACATTTAATGCCTCTGATGCTGAAATGTGATATCAGAAATGAAATAATTGAACTATATTTGCAGCGAAGTTTGGAGTTGCATCAAATTATCTAAAATGATCTCGACGCCATTTTTAATAGGATCTCTAGGACCGTGCGTGCAATGAAATCTTTCAGCTATAAAATAATATTTGCAGATTTAGTACTCGGTAAATACTCGGTGAAAAGTTTCCAGACAGGTGTTAGACAGCTATTTGTCGAAACATTTCAGACTAGATCCCATGTGTGTCTGTGTATATATATATATATATATATATATATATATATATATATTCATTCCGGTGTCCACTCGCTTTAACGAAGAGATGTAGAGTGCTCTGTCGCTCTGTCATATATTCTTCTGCAAATATTTCGACTCACACGTGGTGTCTGTGCCTGTGGGTTTGTATTTCTGTTTTTTTTATTTATTTCTTTTTAAATCATTTGGTATTTATTATTTCTCCTTCCACTAGCCAGTAGACAGTTCCAATGGTGTCCATAGTCAAATACTATCGCCATTGTCAGAAACTAGCTATTCCATCGGTTTTAATTCGAATTGCATGGCTGTCCTGGCGAGAATGCAATTTCGAACTAACTGCCATTTTTTATGTAGTTTCAACTGGTTGTTTTCCATGTATTGATCTTTAATCTTGAGCTAATTATTATTGCATTTTTTCAATTTTGCCGTGTTTACTTTTTCATTTGATATATTTAAATTTATTTATATATACCTATTTAATTGTGATTTATGTATACTAATAATCCCCTCATCCCCATACAATTATTGTGATAAGTTACGTAATATTTTTATCCTTAGCCTTGGTCTATAGTTACTTATTTGTAACAGATATGCTAGAGATGAGTTTTTTTGTACTTACAGTAGTTTACATAGTTTTTGATTAAAAATTTTCAACTTTATATATATATATATATATATATATATATTCAATCAAAAGCTACCTTTAAATTTGATAGGGTTGAGTCGTAAGTATTTGTAATATTACAAGCAAAATAAAATTATTATAACACACACACACACATATATATATATATATATATATATATATATAAAATTATGTTGTAGAATATTTAACATATTATCTTTAATGTCTCTACTTGAAAACGAAATCATTTTTACTTTAATAAAAAAAACCCAGGATATAGTTTGGGATATTTCTATTCCTCTAGCTGTTTCATCCGCATGAAATATCTCTCAGTTCATCAGTTTCTTTTTACACTATATATCAAAAGTTCTTATGTATCCCTTTAACATTCTATTGAAATGTTCTACAGCTGCAGAAGCTGGGTCTGTCTACTAATAGGTAAGCGACTATCTGCTATCGATAGAGAAAGTTTGCTATAAAATGCAATGCCTTACTTCTTCAACAGCTTTACAACGATGTACAAGATCGACAACCACTGTTTTTAGCATTGAATTGCACATTAACATTTGGCGCTTTTTTAGGTAACAACATATAAAATATTAAGTACTCAATTAACTTTTATTTTGCGCAACTATAACTTGATATTTAGAAATATGGCTATCATCCGCTAATCTATACAGTTCATATAGTATGATTTTGATCGTTAGAAATTAATTTTCCTTAAATAAAGCCGTTGATTTACGTTCCAGACAATAAATTTTTAAAATTTGAAATTGAAGCTCTAATAATGATTTTCATATGTCGATAATGTAATTAACCTTTCGGTGTTTAATTTAGAAAAGGCGAATCTCGTTCCTATGACAATCATATAATAATCACCACATATGCGTTAAAATAAAGGATACGATAAACACAGTATAAGGTGGGAGTACTTAAAGTTGTGAAAGTTTCCTTCAACCCTCTCATCTGCAGTACTTACGCCCCTAATATTCTCGGACATATGCTATCCAGGCATCTCTCCCAGTCTATATTATTAACTCTTATTACGACTCGAATTATAATTATATCGAAATATGATTACTATATCACCCTTACAAAACTCAATTTATTCATCCCCAGCTCTTTAACAAAGCATACCTGCCTCACAAACAGTGAATCTCACTATAGGTTGAATTAAGAATTTCATTTCCCCCAAAGCGAAAGGGATTATCAACGAAAATGGATTTAATTTTCCAGGATATTGAATTTGTATCAGTTTGGCGTCATTTTTGCCAATTTGTCTACATTTTCGTTAATTTGGCGACGTTTCACAAGAAATTGCCAAGTTGGTGATATTTCCTCAAATTGTCGCCAATTTTATTCCTAAACACTACATACGGATAGACAGACGGAGAAAAGGGCATTATATATATATATAATTAATATGATTATGCGTTAAAACATAAAATTATTATACAAAGCATCATCTCTCGCGAATGGAACGCGTTATAGATCCACTAGAATGATGTTAACAAATTTGGCGCATAATTTTGCACATGGAAAGTGAACTTATTTCACGGTACTTATATTTTTTTAATTTTATGTATTTTTTCGATAATTTTATTTGTAAAACCTGCAATATCTCGAGAACGGTTCTTACTAGTGTTCTAAAGTTTGTGTCATTCGTTTTTTAACGAAAAATTACAAAAAAAATGATTATTTATGCAACAATATTGGAGGCCCTGAATTTCAATGTTTTTTTTTTTTTAATTTCATTCGAAAATGGGTGGTGGTGGTGGTGGGGAGTCCATCGGGTTGCTCTTCTCCCTATCTTGTGCACCTAGATGCCTCAACTGGACAGATTATTCCTGAAAGTCCCATTGGTTTTAGGTTTAACGCTACAATGGCCATTTTACATTTAATTTCACAAGAAACATGCTTCTTTCTTTGATATGCAGATTTATTTAAGCAAATTATATTCAAATTTCACTGTTACTGTCTAAAAAATTTATACGAAAGTTTTTTACTGTTATAAAAATGGAAAAAGTTTAACAAATTTTACCTGATTACTCTAGAGCTTTAAAAATACAGTAACAAATACACAGGAGGATTATTTAGTAGTACATAAACATTTTAATCTCAAACCTGATTTTAAAATTTTATGGTGACCGTGGTCGACTGTGCCCCGAGGCAGGGCCCCCACAAAGGGGGGGTCAGTTGGGGCTATAGTACCGGGGCCCGGCAGCTCTTAGGGGCCCGTAAAAATTCACTGAAATAAAATATTTATTACAGAATTTTTATGTATATATATATGAATAGGTGACTAAAAAGAAAGTAAAAAAAATAGTAATGAAATATCTGATTTTATTCAGCTGCTTCTTCTTCCATGTGTGTAAGGTTCAGTCTCATTTCTAAAATAGTCAAAAAGACTCGATACAATGAAGACGCCTTAGTTCAATAAAAGTCGTCTGGATATGAAAAGAGATAGTTTCAATGGCATTGTGTAATGGCAGCAAACAAGGCAATAAAAACTGGGTGAAAGTAGGTCTAATGGAATTCTTTTTTTTTCTTTAGCTGGAGCAATTTTCTAACCCAACCCATTCTTCCTTGATCATTCATTCATGTTTACAGCTTATATCAATCACACAGTTGACTACTAAGTTGACCCTTGTCAACAGGTGTCTTTCAGTTTGAGAACGCAGGCGATTTTCCCTCCTCGTAAACCAATTAACGCAACGGGGAACCCATAGTGTCGGACATCCGGCTGATGCCTGAATGACGGTCTTTTTTTACATTTTCGCGATGTTTTGGATGTCTCCAAAGGGATCGAAGCGTCATGGAGATCCCCAATAGATAATACGTCTGTTGCAAGATTTCCCACTTAAGAAAGTCCACGTCTCTGAGGCAGGCGAACAATAGTGCCAAAGTTTTGTTTTTAAAAGTGCTTAGTCCGGGAAATGGGGGGGGGGGGGCTTTTGGTAATGTAAATGGATCTTTGGGATCAGAATAGGGAACCACCTACATCTATTGAGACAAATCGGAACGAATCAATAGGAAAGCCTGGGATTTTGTTGCCCAATCAAATATGGAGTGCGGGAAAAAAACGCAATTGAAATGATGGAGTCTAAAGAACCCCAAAATCAGTTATAAGTTGTTGATAGCTAACTCTAACTTGATATTTTCCCGTTTTATAAACTTTTCTCTCGAGTGAAGTTATTTAATTTAATATAATTGGAAGTCTGTATAGAGTTGTTTTAAAACATGTCGTTTTCATACAAGCATAAATCAGGCTCTAAGAAAAGAAAAATAGCAGCTGAAAAGGAGCGAAAAAGTGCAGAAAATCGCCAGGAAATAACAATTTTTTTTAAACCATCTGAAGAAAGTGAGAAAAATGAACAAATTTCTACAAATACGGATTTAATAGCAGTAATAAATCCAGATACATTTCCGATAAATACGGAGGATTCTAATGATACACTTGTGCAAGAAAATGCGTCTAAATATTTTAATGTTATCTGTACCTTTGAGCAAAGAGATTTATTAGCGGACAATTATGAAAATCTGAAAGATCCTGGATTATGGCCAAAACATTTTAGTGATCATTGCCGCCAAAAAATTGTTGAAATTGGACCTTGTGACGTGGAGAAAATGGTAAAAATTGTGAAAGACTTCCCTAAAGATTTAAATGGCAAAAAGTTCTCGGAATTTCTTCTCTACTCTAAATCTTCCAACAACAGAGAAAAGCATTTTCGCGACTGGTTGATTTATAGCTCCTCACAGAAAACATTGCATTGCTTTTCCTGCTTACTATTTGGTGAAAATTTAATTGATCAGACTAAAAATCGAAGTGATTTGGGTAAAAGAGAAGGCTTTTCTCCAATGAAAGTTCCTTGGAACAAATTATACGGTAGATTGCCAGTACATGAAAATAGTGCACTTCATCGCACCTGCTACTGTAAATGGAAAGACTTAGAGCAATCTTTGAGAGGTTGCGGAATTGATAGCAGCTTACAAAATCAAATAAAAAATGAAGCTGAAAAATGGAAAGCTCTATTAAAGAGGTTACTTCATATCACTCTCTACCTTGCTTCTAGGGGCTTACCTTTACAAGGAGATAGTACCAAAATAGGTGACAACAACAATGGAAACTTCCTGGGAATGTTAGAGTTTCTGAGCCATTATGACGACGTGACAAGAGAACATCTTGCAAAAATCAAGCGAAGTCAGGAAGAAGGAGAAACATCAAAGGGAAGGGCTCATTATTTATCGTGGATGAGTCAAAATGAATTTATTGCTTTATGTGGCGATAAATTGCTGGAATGTATTTTAAAAGAAAGGGAAGAAGCTATATATTATAGCATAATTGCTGATGCTACTCGAGATGTATCGCATCAAGAACAAAATGTTTTAATTTTGAGGTACATCTCAAAAAACGTAGAAAGCGGAAAATTTGAAATAAAGGAAAGATTTTTAGAATTTTTGAACTTTAACGAAAAATCGGGAGAAGTTATTGCTGAAGAACTTTTGGCTGCATTAGAAAAATATAACATATCCTTGGAAGACTGTCGAGGTCAAGGCTACGATAATGGTTCAAATATGAGTGGCAAAACGAAAGGAGTGCAAGCACGCATACTTGAAAAAAACAATCTTGCACTTTATTCACCATGCAGTGCCCACTCTCTCAATCTTGTTGGTGTAAATGCCGCAAGATTGAATCATCAAATAATGACATTTTTTGGTTGTATCCAAACCTTGTACAATTTCTTCAGCAGCAGTCCAAAAAAGTGGGAAATTTTAATAGAAGAAATTGGAGTTTCCCTCCAATCTCAATCGGACACACGATGGAGCTCTCGGGTTAACGCCATTAAACCAATTGTGCAGCATTTGCCAGGTATTTTAAAATCTCTCGATCGTATTCTGTTGGAAACCCCTTTAACACTACCAGACAAAATGTACTCTGAGGGAATGTCTCTTAAAAAGTATTTTTCTACCTTCGAATGTATACTGATGGCTAATTTTTGGTTTAAAATTTTATCATGCATTAATGAGAGAAATGTTATTATTCAAGCAAGAGGCATATCTCTTGATATGGAAATAAACTTATTGGAAGACCTCATTAAAGAACTACAGACTATAAGAAATGAGTGGCCACGTATTTTATCAGAAGCCCATTTGGTTGCAAAATGTATGGGCATCTCATCAGATTTCCCTGAAAAAGACAAAAGAGTTACCAAAAGGAAAAAATTTCATGATGAAACTTCAGAAACAACTGAGAAGAGAGAAACAGCTGAAGAATGTTTCAGAAGAGATGTCATTTTCTATACCATAGATTTTATAATAAATGATATTAGAAGCCGTTTAGAAGCTCATAAAAATATATGTAACCTGTTCTCTCCAATTTTAAAATATATGAAATTGTCCACTATAGAGCTCGAGCAGAAAACCAAAGAACTTGTTTCACAATATTCAAAAGACTTGTCCTCATATCTATATGATGAATTATTGCACCTAAAAAAAATACATCATTCAATATTTAAACAGGAAGTTGAAATTTCTCCTATTTTATTATTGAATGCACTACATGAAAAAAAATTGCAAACAATATTTATGAATATCTGCATTGCTCTACGTTTATTTGGGACCCTTCCAGTGACTGTTGCTGAGGCAGAAAGATCATTTAGTAAGCTTGGAAATCAACTAAAAACTTGGCAGAGATCATCAAGCAGTCAACAACGTCTTAACTCTCTAGGACGTCTTGCAATAGAGCATGAACTTGCTTCCCACATCGATTTCAGTAGTGTTATAAACGATTTTGCTCTCAAGAAGGCACGAAAAGCAAGTTTTTTTAATTAAGTAAAAATTTAGAAATAATTATCTCGCATGCAACAATGCAACTATCTCATATATTTTTATTATCAGTGCACCTTAAAACCTGCCAAATATTTTTTTCACTGAAATATTATAATAAAGAGGTAGTATTTATCTCAATGCATCACATAAGGTATGTTCAAATTCAAAATAATTCTTATATTTTACAAATATTATTTTTAGTTATATTCTTAAAAAAGTTTATCTTAGAATAAATTTTATTTATTTAATCAAATTTCCATACTGCTTTTTAGATTTTATTCTTTAAAATAACTACAGTTAAATTCATACAAAACTTTGCGCGAAATATTGTATTATTAAATGAATATAAATGCTTATGTCTTTATAATGTATTTTAAAATTATTCTGTGTATGTATTAATGTATTTTAAAATTTTAAAATTATATGTTGTATTTTGCTTCATTCAGAATTGATATATTTTAGAAGCAATTGTACATGAATGAGCTTAGAACAAACACATTGCAATATAATATTAAATTAACCTCATGATTTGATTCTCGCACTGTAATGATAAAATAAATTAAAAAAAAAAGAATAGGTTATAAAATAATAAATTTGTCTATGGATTCCCCCTCCCTCTTGTTTTAAAAGCTTTAGCATCTGTGAGAGTATTTAGGCAATTTATGTATTCACTGTAATTCAAAAGGCATTCATTGGATTTCTGTGATATTTTGGGTTATACATTCGTTACTCTGGTGCTAATTAGATTTTAATTTTTGATGCAAAAAAAAGGCTCCCAAAAGTATATAAAAGTGTTTTTTTTTATCTATTAAAGTAATAAAAACCTATATTAAAGTATGGTTTACTAGATTTTAAGGACAATCAAAACAATAATAGTGTCACTTATGACAAGGCCCCAAACTGAAAAGGTTATATTTAAGTAATTTAATTATCCTTTTTAGTTAAGTACGTATAGTTGTAATCGTATTAAAAAAATCATCTCACCTATGCTCCTACTATACTCGTACAATCGTTTCTAACATACAATTGTTTTTGTACTTTCCTTACAATACATTGTAATTTATAGAGAAAGCATTGGAATCGTGTCGAAAATCGCAACCCGAGTTTTCGAAACATCAATCGTTTTTTAGCACTCTAGAACACACACACAATAAAAAGCATTTTTTACGTGAATTTTCTCTCTCTCTGTGTTGAAGACCCTGACCGTCCGACTCATTCTAGGACGTGAGCAACTATTTGGACGGCCTCTCTGTGTGTCCGTTCATGAAATGAATGTAACCACTCTAACTCAAAAATTAATTGGCCAAATTTCACAAAATTTGGTAGATAAGTTACTTCTAGTGGGTGATACTGGTGCTGATTAGAAATTGGTATGATTATGAAAAAAAGAACCTGCCTTTTATTTACGAAATGGCTCATAAAAATCGTCAAAATCTAAAATAATGCTCAAATACATCAATTAAATGCTTGTTTTATATATAATTTTTAATGATGGAAAGAACAATATCAACTGCATAACTGTAGAACCAACCGTTCTCATTCGCATTTTTCTAACGTCGCCTTTAAAATTACGCACAGTCGTTAAACGAACACAAAAATTGAATTAAAATTGCACATTCAGTGCAATTTAAATAATTATCAGTGTTATTTTATACAATTGAACTCAATTTAGTGAATTACGAAAGAAATAAAAAGAAAATGAATTTTAGTCTGTGGGAAAAGTCATATAGTTTACATTAAATTTTTAACTTTGGCACTATAAGTAATAAATTGGCATAGAAAAAGAGCTATCTTATCGTATAAAAGATGAAACAAAATAAGAAAATCAGAATCAAAGTAATTTAAAAATATTTTATCTTATACAATTTTGTAACACTAATGTAACGTATTAAATCAAAAACTATTTCATTTAGTTACAAAAAGGAAAAAAAAATAGTTTTTAGAAATACTTATAGATTAAAATCTCTTTGGATAATTTATGTATAATAATTGGAGGATAGAAACTTTTTTTTGTGAACTTAAATAACAGTTTATTTTAAAAGCAGAAACCTTTACATCTAGGGAATTTCAACGAGTAAATATGAATGAAGCACAAAAACAACATGTATCCTATTATCATCAAAATAGTTGACTGCTTGATAAGAGCACGAAATATTTCATACATATTTTACTTTATTTTTACTTTCTTTATATACATACAATGTATAAGGAAAGTATTGTGACGGGGTCGAAAATTTGAGTTCGAGTTTTCGACGGGAGAACAGATTTCAAGCATCCCTGAACACGAATCGAACATTTTTGAGGAGACGGTTGTGTGTGTGTGTATCAGTGAGTCTGTGGAGACGATAACTGACTTACGAATGGAGCGATTCAAACAAAATTTGGTACAAAAATTATAATGCAGGAATACTGAAAGCTTATTGTTTTTATACGCAATCGAATGTTCAGAACTCCTCCCTAAATTTTCGAAATTTTGAAAAATTATTAAAAAATTAAAACCTTTAATAAAGTTACGTAAATAATCATTTCTTATGTAATTTTTCATTAGAAAACGATTAACATAAATTTTAGAACGCTAACATGAACCGTTCTCAAGATATTGCACATTTTTCAAAAAAATTATCAAAAAATCATATAAAATAAAAAAAAATATTACCTATTGTGAAATATGTTCACTTTTCGTAAGTAATATCATGCGATAAATTCGGTGAGGGTGAACTCCTAATTTACTTAGGGGCCCGCGGCTCCGCTTGGTACCCGGACCCGAAATCGGATGTGGGGGGCCTGCCCCGAGGTGACCTACTCTTCCCTAGTATAAAATTAATTCTACGGCAGAAATTATATCCAAAGCAAGAACTAAAAAATAATCATTCAGAAAGAAAAAAAAGATAAACAAATTCTTAACGGAAGCAATACAATACTTTCACCAAAGAATTTCGTAGTCTTTATCTTCAAACCTAATATAGATGTGGCATCATTACTGTTCGCCACTTGCCGAAGAAGCCTAGCTTGAGGTGACACTCAGTGCACATTCTGATTGGTCAGTTACAGTAAATATATTGAATGTTTGTTTTTTTCAGATACAAAAGTATATTTCAAGACATTGATCGCAAGTTAGTGACCGTCCAATTTTCATCTTACATGATGCAAGTTCGCATAATAAGTAGGCAGTTCAATTTCTTGGATCGTGCAAAATTGCCTTTAGAACTATTACTTGCAATTCTGCTTCAACTTTATGTTCAAGAATATTAATATTATCTATCAATGAGTACTACTCTTATATCAGATCAAAGTTATTCTCATATCCAAGCAATTTTTTTAATTAGAATTAGTTTTTGGGTTATCAAATATTGAAACCATTTTGAGCGATTTTTGCACAAATCGTTTCTTTAGCGATTGAAAATATTATCAAAGAGTTTCTATCTTGACACTATTGGAAATAGCGAAAAATTCTCTGTTAAACAAATTTTAAACGAAACCCATAGGATACTTAAAAAAGGAATTAAAATTCATCAAAATATGAAAAACTTATTACATTTTATATGTATATTGTAACATCTGAAAATTGAAGAGTCGCACGATTCCAATTTTGGCTTAAGTATTATGTAATGTCATCGCGTTCCAATAAAAAATTAATTATTCTATTCCTGAATATTATATGAGTTTTAATGCAAAGCCTCTCCGTAGTTCTCACGCAGAAGTTGGAAGTACAATCTTTCTTCTCAGAACTACTGGCTTTTCTTCTTTGCTTCATACCAGTCATCGCTGCTAATACCAGTAGTGTTGATTGATATATTTTCGAGAATTCACTTCGAGTTCTGATGCAATTTTAACAACTTATTTTAAGGGCTCCGAGCCACGTAAATACTTTGAATAAAATTTTAAATTTAAAAATAAATGTTTTTCACGGACTCTTACGGAATGTAAGTGTGATTTTTTATGCTCATTAATAATTTAACATTAAACTTTGTTAGTTTTTAATCAGTAATTATAGAAAGTTCATGTTTTATGCTATAGTAATTCATTTTTGGAACAATGAATGTGTTCATAGATTTAGTGTGAGAGATTTGTAGTCGAAATGATGTCCAAGTAGCAGTATGGATGCCAGTGAACTTCTTTATAGATCCAATGAATATTCCCCATCGTGTCAATGAAACCAGACTTTGAATGGGCCGCGATAGCCCAGAGGTTAAGCGTTAGGATCGCATTCTGTAGATCCCAGTTTCATCCCCGCCGCCCAAACCTATCTCTGTGTCTACGCGGAGTATGGGCACGTTAAATCTGCAGATCCGAAATTCATCCGAGAGGTGATGGGTTAGGTGCAGGATGGTGCGGTCCCTGTAGTTAACAGTCCCATTGGGTTCCGGTCAAAATCGAGTGGCAGTGTACATAGATCAGACGATCTGGGTAGGGGAAAAGAAGAAGGTCGTTTGTAGCTATTTAATTTTGCATAAATTTACGTCTTCTTCATTTAGTTATTACACAAAGCATTCTGCGGGCGCGGTAGCCCATTGGTTAGCGCGCTGGAGTTGCACTCGGTAGGCCCGGGTTCGATTCCAGCCGCTGCCAAAACTGCCGACGTGTTCATGCGGAGTACGATCACGTTAAACATGTGGGTCCGAAAGTCCTTCCGAGAGGTTGGTGGTAGGGGAAGGAGGGTACGGTCCCTGTGGATGCCTCCCCCACTGGGTTCCGGTCTAAATTGGGTGGCACTTCCCGACCGTCCAAACAGTTACCTTACACCTTTCTGGTAGGTCGGACGGTCTGGGTTTCAACAACAACAAAGCATTCTGCGGTGCGCGGTAGCCCAGTGGTTAGCGCGCGGGAATTGCATTCGGTAGGCCCTGGTTCGATTCCCTCCGCTGCTAAAACTGTCGTCGTGTGTACGATCACGTTAAACATGTGGGTTCGTATGTCCTTCCGAGAGGTTGATGGTAGGGAAAGGAGGGTACGGTCCCCGTGGATGCCTCCCCCACTGGGTTCCGGTGTAAATTGGATGGCTCTTCCCGGCCGTCCAAAACAATTACCTTACACCTTTCTGGTAGGTCGAACGGTCTGGGTCTCAACAACAACAAAGCATTCTGCAATTTTCCAATTAAGTACCGCCTGAATATTTAAAAATTGAAAGATTGTACTGCTTATATACTTATAATGTATGTATGAATATTATTTACTATATTATTTTTTTTTAAATTGTGTTAAATTAAATTTTACGCTAGTATTAAGTGTTTTAATTTTTTTTAATTTTATATAATGGCCACTTTACCCTACTATGTCGTGCAAAGTGGCCATTTGATAAAACTATATTAATTTACTTCTTATATGACACATTCTAAGTAAAACACTAAATTCGTGCAAAACACAAAAATCTGCATAAATCATTATATTTATTAAATATATTGTTTTAATTTTTTTTAATAAATATTTTTAAGAATTACTTTTTCCTAGAGTGAGTTTTCCCCATACATACAGAAAAATATAGAACATAATTATTCTGTATTTTACTTAACATTAAAATATAAAGTAAAATACAAAATAATGATATTTTATAATCACAAATTGCCTTCGTTAATATAGTTGAGTATATTTAATATTTAAATTCAGTAATATGCAGTTAGTCTAACCACCTGAATATAGTAAAAAAAAAAACTTATTATGAGGAGCAGAATAATTAATTTAGATGCCTAGCAAAATTATAGTATTATAATTGTAGTTTGTTTAGTTAAAATCCCTTCAGAAATTTATTAAAATTAAATGTACTTCATTATCCCACATACATATTAATGCGCATGTTTCTGATAAAGCCTGGGCTCTCAAAATGCAATTCTGGATTTCAAGAAATATGTTCATAAAATGAAATCGTCGACATCAGAATTTTGCAAACGTGATTAAAATATATTTGAAAGTTTGTACATATTTATGAGCCTTTCAATCAGCGCTTTGTCTATAATCAAATTTGTGTTTGAAATTTTCGTCATTATTCAGCATTGTGTTTATAAGTCCATGAACAGAAAATGCACGAAGTTCCGGATGCATGCGGCTATATTCAATAATAAGTAATGAATTTCATAAAATTCTATTTAGAGATGCGTTATTGATGCAAATTACGGTTTAGTTTTCTTTTAATGTATGTGTATAGTTAAGCATGTGGATTACATTTTCTTTACACATGTGTATTTTAAGTCATTTTTAATTTCCTTATAATACATAGTATATGTAAAGGTAAAAGAAAGGTCAAACGTTCGACTCGCTGAATCTACGTTGAATTTCGCTGAATCTATGTGCTGCGAGTATATTTGAATGAGAAGCAACCATTTTTTCTGAGTTCACTCTCCCCTCCCCCCCTTCTCTCTCTCTCTATATATATATATATATATTATATATATATATACATATATATACACATATATATATTATATATATATATATATATATATATATTATATATATATATATATATATATATATTATATATATATATATATATATATATATATATATATATATATTATATATATATATATATATATATATATATATATATATTATATATATATATATATATACATATATATACATATATATATATATATATATATATATACATATATATATATATATATATATATATATATATATATATATACATATATATATATATATATATATATATATATATATATATATATATATATATATATATATATATACATATATATATATATTTATATATATATACATATATATATATATTTATATATATATACATATATATATATATATATCTAACTTTTCATTTATGAACTATCCTTATTCCTAATTCCTTTTGTATGCTTCGTATTAAAGAAACATTCTATTTGCTATCTATTCAAATTTATGCTGCATTTGCGCTAAATTTAGTAATAGAATTTATTTTAATTCATTTTAATTTTTTATTATGTATTACTTTCTCTACTTTCATCCATTGTTAATTGTAGTTTATTGTGGCTCATTCTCCTATTTTATTCTTTTCTTTTATTTGCATAGGTTACTTATTATATTTTTGCTTAAAGTATTATTAATTATTGTCTTCCTTTCTGTTTTATTATTTGGTAAATATTTGTATTGCAATTATTCTTTAGCTATTAGTAATTTAATATTAGAATTTCCTTAATCTAGTGCTGCCATCTATCGTTTTTTAAATCTAACTGCAAATTTTCTTCGCTATTAGTAATTAAATATTAGAAGTATCTTATTCTAGTGCTGCCATCTATCGTTATTATTTCTTACTAATTTATTGGTTTTGTGTTTTTATGACTGGGTAACTGCAATTGGAATTTTGTATTGATGTTATAGATACCTTTTATAAACTGTACTTTTTAGTGCAATCTTTTTATTACTTTTTTGGACAGGATTCTATGTGAATTCCAGATTTACACAGTATATATTTTATTATACCTTGTGTTTTAATTAATCTAGTTTAGAACTGATTATATTTATATTGTTAATCAATTCTTTTTATCTTGTAATATCCTACTTATTACATTTTATTAGGTTTTACATGGACTTAGTTGTATATATTTTTATATATAAGCAATTATTTTATTTTTATTTATATTATTTATAAATGTTAATGCTATTCTCTTTATATTACTTTAACTCTTATGAATTACACATCTTATTTGATTTGCATTCCTCATTTTTGAAATTTGTTGATTGTCTTTGTCCTTATGACTTGCATTATGCTTTATTATTTCCTCTTTTTGTCTTAATTTCTTTGTATTTGTAGAAAATTTTGGAATAGTGTATTATGAGTTACTACATACATTCTAACTTTGGATTTAATAATTTATTTTTATATATACATATATATATATTTATATATATATTTATATATATATATATATATATACATATATATATATTTATATATATATATATTTATATATATATATATATATATATACATATATATATATTTATATATATATATATACATATATATATATTTATATATATATATATACATATATATATATTTATATATATATATATATATATATATATATATATATATATATATATATATATATATATATATATATATATATATATATCGGTTTTAATTCGAATTGTATGGCTGTCCTGATGAGAATGCAATTTCGAACTAACCGCCATTTTTTGTGGGGTTTCAATTGATTGTTATCTATTCTTAATCTCTTATCTTAAGCTGATTGTTATTGCCTATTCTCATTTTTGCCGAGTTTTATTTTTATTTTTATTTATTTTTATATACTTTTAATTGTGATTTTTGAATCCTAATATTCTTCTCATCCCCCTTTCCATTGTAGTGATATGTTACCTTCTCTCTTTATCCTTAGTCTTGGCCTATAGTTACTCATTTGTAACAGATATGCTAGAGATGGGTTTTTTTGTACATACAGTAATTTATGCATTATTTTCGATTTAAATCCTTTAATTTTTATATATATATATATATATATATATATGTAATAGTTTGAAAGTCCAATGATAGAAAAGTGAGAAACTGCAACTCAAAAAACCTAACTTTATAACAAACCTACAAAATAAAAGTATAAAACAGCAAATCTAGTATGTTGTTGAAGCAAACACAAAATATGTATGTTTCTGAAGAAATAGATAGATGATATCTATAAACTATTTCTACTTGGACAACATACATAAAGAAGGAAACAAGAATACCTGAAATAAACACTTCATATGCCCGAACCAGTCGAACCGTGGAACCCAGAATGAAGAGACCAGTGTTGCCATTCGCAAAGGAAAAATAAGCAATCTACTGTTGCCATTCGTAAGAAATAAATAACAGTAATGCGGAAAGGCAAGAAGAAGTAATAATATACAATAAAAGCTACAAAAAAGTGGGGCTTATAAATAGTAAGGCTTATGTTTAAGTGGATGTAACAGTAAAAGTATTATTAATACAAGAGAATGGTGAAGTCTGGCTAATATAAGATACTATGAATAGAATTCATGAAAATCCAGCTAATCTAAACTTTTTAACTATACCATTTACTAAATAAGAGGGATATTTATACTTCAAAAATATTTACACTATAAATTGTTGGTAATTTATAGATTATTTATATGCATAGCATAAAATTTTCTATCAGATAATCTATAAATTCTAAAAAGCTGATTATATAATATTTCTAAACAATTGAATCGAGTTGCAGGAATTAAATGGTAAGATTTTATTAATGTTGAAATTAAAATAGTCTGTTTTATCATATAAATTAGTAACAATTCTATTAGAAGGTTCATTAAAAATATTTAAATCCAAAAAATTAATATTATTACTAATAGTAGCTTCAATAGGAATTAATTTCAAATTGTCTGGATAGAAATCTATATCTATGGCATAATTTTCAGTATATACTAAGCAAATCAGATCATCAACATATCTGTAAAATGTATAATCTATTGAAGTATAAGACTGTTCATAATGAAAAAGGTACAAATTAGCTAACATACTGCTACTACAGCCACCCTGTAGAACTCCTGAGACTTGTAGGTATAATTTATTTCCTTGAAAAATATAATTATTGAAAATAACAAAGTGAAGAAGTTTAGGAAAATTTGTAAAATTTGTTTGAGTTGATAGATTAGTAATATAAGCATTAAATAGAGCTAAAATTACATAATATATTTCTGAGATCTTAATATTATTAAAAAGATCTGTAAAATCAAAAGTTTGAAATCCTATTAGTTTTCTAAGTGATGTTATTTTTTTTTTATTCTTTAATTTTTACTATTATTTAGAATAAGGTAATTATTGCTAGACTGACGTAAACTATCATTTATTAGATTTAAAGAATTTAGTAGTAATTTCTCGCAGTAGTAGAGTAAGTATTATGACCTTTAGTGACTGTTCTAAATTTAATAGGATTTTTATGAAATTTAGGAATAAGCACTATATATGGAAATTTAAGTAATTTATATTTAATATTTAAATCACTATACATATTGATAATTTTCAATTTGATACTATTAATGGAATGTAAATCTAGTTTAAAAAGACTATTATTTTTTAAATAATTTAACAGAAATTGTATATAAAAATAATTTGTATATATATATATATATATATATATATATATATATATATATATATATATATATATAATAATAGAAGTTTGAAAATCCAATGAACGAAAAGTAAGAAGATGTAACACGATAAACCTAACTTTTTAAAAACACCCACAGAATAAAATATAATACAGCAAATCATCAATCAAATGGATTAAAAATACAAAACACTAGCTATCAAGTTACAGAAAATCAACCAAATTAAAAGG